>BQNB010019793.1:17158-66353 GCA_026074375.1 Tanacetum coccineum | reverse complement strand
AAAATCGGCCCTTGTGGTTTCTTTCTTCCTTTTCTCTTTACAAACAACTTTCAACCTTATGCAAATTTGGTCCTTGATCTTTAAAAATCCAAATGAGCCTTTGAAACTTTGAACACTTGTCAAAATTGGTCCCTTTTTATTATTTTGGCCTTTGACTTCCTTCCTTTGCTGTATCGGGCTGATCCAGCTTTTGATTTCTGGCTTCATTCTTCACTCTTTTTCTTGTCTCTTTCGTTTCTTGTCGGATTTTGACTGTTTTTGCTTCTTTTTGTCCTTTATATCCTTTCCTGCACATTAGACACAAAAGCACACATTTTTCTATTCTTTTGGCATTTTCTGGCTTTTATTTGGCAAAATCCCGGGTATTTAATATGTACAATTAAGCAATTATCAGAAATCCTTAAAAAATATGGAATGGAAACTTGTGATCCTATTGGTACTCCAATGGAGATCAAAGACAAGCTTGACCTTGACAAGAATGAGACTCTAGTAGATGCAACAAAATATCAAAGCATGATTAGTGCCCTTATGTATCTCACATCAACCAGACCGGACATTGTACATGCTCGGTACCAGGCTCAGCCAACCGAGAAGCACCTCAAAGAGGTTAAAAGGATCTTTTGTTACCTCCGAGGAACTGTCAATATGGGTCTCTGGTATACGAAAGATTCTGGTTTTAAATTAACTGGATTTTCAGATGCTGATTATGCGGGATTTCAAGACTCCTTCAAGAGTACTTTCGGTGGAACTCAATTCTTAGGCGAAAAGCTAGTGGGCTGGTCATCAAAGAAACAAGACTGTACGGTGTTGTCAACCGTGGAAGCATAATATGTGTCTCTATCTGCTTGCTGTGCCTAAGTTCTATGGATGCGGATGCAGTTAACGGATTATGGCTTTCACTTTAACAAGATTCCTATCTATTGTGATTCAAAGTCAGCCATAGCCATATCCTGCAACCCGGTCCAACACTCAAGAACCAAACACATCGTATTCCACTACCAATTCATCAAGGAACACGTAGAAAATTGTACGATTGAACTGTATTTTTTCAAGACTGATTACCAACTGGCCGGCCTCTTCACCAAAGCCCTTCCAGTGGATAGGTTTAATGATTTGGTTCGTCACCTTGGTATGAGCAGTTTGTCTTCACAGGAGCTTGAACGTCTTGCAAAATCACAGTAATTCTTTGTATAAATCATATAAAAGCAAAATACAAAATTGAAAAATTTCAAAAATACCAAAAATAATCTTCTCTGACATGTATCTCGTAAATCGATAACATTTATGCACCTAGAAATATTGATTAGTATTGGAACGGGTGTATAAATGAAGTTCGAGTGAGAGTTTCAAAAGTATTCAAAACATGTCTCTTCAAATTTTTACTACGACTTCTAAGTAAATGTCAGCTTAGGACCCGAAATCCAAAAAGAAAGGAAAATGTTCATTTATGCACATTATTCCTAAACAACGGGAAGTTCATATCTTCTCGGTCTTGAGCAATGTCATAAAAACATTCAGAGTTTTGAATGCTCAAGAGAAGTTCTAAGGAAATGATATTTCATAAAGATAAATTCAACATCATTTTCTTGTTGAGCAAAATTTTTCAAGATATTTTGAACAGAAATATTCAAAATCTTTTAAAATTGTGTGCTCAACAAACTCCTGCTCCAAAATTTCACTCTAATATATTTTTGAGGGGGAGTATAAATTTTGAAAAGTAATATCAAGTGGTTCATTCAGCAAGCATTCCTGTTCTCCCAATGATTAGTTAGTCTAAAAGTAGATCAACGTACATTAACTGGTATTTTAATACACTTGTTAAATCAAAAATTGTCACCATGATGTTCGGTCGTTTTTCAACGCGCGTATCAAATAAACCCTCAGATATATAATATATATATTTATAAAATACATATACATATACGCAAGCTAAGTATCATACAAATTATTCTTAGGAAAGAATAAAAAGTAATCAACACGGGTATCGTTTTCCTCGGCGAGAGGTGAATGGAAATCTACGTTCAAGTTGTAAATCGAGCTTGATTGTCATAAAAGTTTTTGGTTTTGGTTTTAAACTATTTTTAAACTAAAAATTAAACTAATATTAATTCTAAGATTTAAAACTACAAGGTTATACTAAAATTGATCTAAAAGATATAAATGACAAATATGCTTGCTAAGTGACGTGAAATGTTCCTTAAGTGCGGGCTTAGGTTTAACGAATTAAAATCCTTAGAAAACAAGTTTCAAGAAATTAAATGACAAGTAAAGTAAAATGCTTTTTAAAATAAATGACAAGTATTTAAATTGCATTAAAAGTAAATGACGGTATGTAAATTGACTATTAATTTTTTAAACCTTTTTAAAACCGCACTTAAATTCCAAATCACTAATCACTTAGCAAACACAAGTTATTTACTCACTACTCATAACGAAATTCAATTTAACAAACATAGCATTTAACGACAAAAATAAATCTACACTAAGCATGGCAAAAATCAAATACGCAAATATATTATGGAACGATAAAATAAAACTATTCTAAGTATTGAAAAGAGATTAGAAAATAGAACCCGAAATGAAGAACCGCAATGATATAAAACCACCCGATCTTACAAACTTAATAAACAAATAAGTTTATCACTTTTAAGCTCTACTTCACTAATTAGCAAATAAAGGTGTCAACTTTATCTACTAATTACTTTATTTTCATAAAAACTTTAAATAAAGATCAAAACTTTATCTATTTATCAACCTTATAAGACCCTTAAGCTCAGGACTTAGTTGTTAGGAAGGATGGAATAAGAAATTAGACATGAAAAGTTAGTACAATAATTAAGCTATTAAAAAGATGAAAAAACCGTATAGATCTAATCCACCCGAAACTAAGGTGTTCATCAAGTGAACTCGGATCGGGTATAATTAAGGATTTAGATCTAAGAAAAATAAGCTAGAATTAAAAACTAAATTTATGCTAAAAAAAATATGCTAGAAAATATAAGTATCATTATTTTTAGACAATACACCCGAAGAAAATCTAACGGGTTCAATCAATTGTGACCAAGAGAGGTATTATTTAAGGATTGATCTAAAATAAATAAGCTAGAAAAAAATAAGCACTCGAAAAATAAGCTAAAATAAGCTCACTCGAAAAGCTCTAAATCAAAAAAACAATATAAAATAAGCTAGTTTAAATAAGCTATTAAAGAAGCTTATTAGAATATAAGCTTAAGAGATCGGATCCAAAAATAAGCTATAAGCATGAGCTTATTTGGAAATAGCAAATGAAAATTAGTTAGAAAATAATCATAAGAATATAATCAATAAAAAAACAACCAATAACAAAACAAACCATTAATACAAAAGCTCTAATTATATACATTTCTAATCTACCACCCCCCCCATCCAAAAAATGAAACCACCCCCCCCCCCCCCCCCCCGCCCCCCCCCCCCTCCCACCCCCCCCACCCCCCCCCCCTAATCTACACCCACTGCTTTAAAAAGCTTATACCAATAAGCTAAAACTATGTTATTAATATCCTAAAATACTAACACTACAAAAATTAACTTTAAAAAATTACCACTATTATTTTCTATCCCTAAATTTAACACACTCAAAATCACTAGTGAATCTTGTATTTTTGTGTCCAAAGAGCGGTGAGGGCAAATTTCGTCTTTTTTAGGTACCACTTCACTCACAATCCAGATTGTGGGGTATTTTGGTATTTTGCACATCCACCCTCAACTGCATCTATTAGTCACACGACTATCTCGTTATACTGACTGCTACAAATAACTCGGACTGACACACCGCCAGTGATTGCACGTGTCGCACGGCTGATAGTCAGCCGCCACCTGAAAAGAAGCTGTTATGACGGTGTACTGCCACCTAGTTACCTGTACTGCCACCTCGTAGCTCGTAATAGTACCTGCCCTCTGCATTCTATGATTAGAAGCGCACGTGTCACCACTGGGTGGTGACATGTGGCAATTTTACTGTTCCGTCACTGTCGGTCAACCTCCGGTCAACCGCCGCTGGACCACCGGTCAACAGTGGTCAACGGCGGCAGTCAACGGTGGTTAATGACGGTCAACGCCGCTGGACCACCGCCGGGTATCCACCGGTAATGGCGGGGGGTCATGGATGGTCATCAACGGTGGCGGACCCGTTGAAACACCGTCGGTACCACGGTCAACGGTGGTTGTCGGTTAAGTCAATGGTAGGCCGGTCAGGTCTTGGGCCGAGTCGTGTGGGTATTGGGCCGGGGTCCCGTGTCTAGGTCGGGTCTGGGACGGGTCCAAGACGGCGTCTGTGCGGCCGGGTTCGGGTCGATGGAGGGGGTATTAAATCCCTCCCACCAAAAATCGAACCTTGGGACCTTGGTTATAGAAGCTAATGCTATAACCGTTTAGGCTAGAGCATTGCTCTAATTAAATAATGTGCAAAAGCTATTACATAAGCCCTTTTAACTTGGTCTGGGGATCCTTATAACTTAATGGTTCAAACAGGGACGAAAAAAAGTGTTCAAAAAATAAAATAAGGTTTCATATATAAAAGGCCTGGTTACCGTTGGACTCGTTTTTTTTCGTTGCTTTTCTCCAATGCTATGATCGAGGAAATATTCACGACTTCGTTGGAACTGTATTGTGAAAACGTCGTCGAACAGTTGTCACCCGTAAATTGTCGTTTGCTTCGTTTCAATCCTTTTTAACCTTAAGACATAAAAACACAATAGCAAACATATTTGGACGCAACATATTAGTTTCTAATATTTTAATGTTTTTAGTCCTTTTATAGTGTTTTACGGGGTATGAAATATGTATATTTTAGCCAAAATCAAATCTCCCCACACTAAACCATTGCTGGTCCCTCATGCAATGTAAATAAAACAATACCCAAAAATAAATAACTTTATCCCCTTTTAACTATATAAATATAATATAATAAAATATAAATAATATATATAGTAAGAATAGTCTAAAAGCAGGAATATCAATTATGCCGAGAAGTCAGTTTAGGAGTAGTTCCCGGGTCGTTTATCCCACAACAAGGATGGGAATGGAAAATCGATACAGTCGAAGATTTGAGTTGAAGGAAAGATTGATTTTGAGAGATTGAAAAGTCAAAATTTGTAATAACAAACTAAAACGTTTTTAAGGAAAGAAAATTCCTAAAAATTACTAAATTATGCTGAAAATAAAACGGGAGCACGAATTCCGAACAAAGGGGAGCACGAATCCCGAACAAAGGGGGAAAAACCTAAAATCTTTAAAAATAACCCTACGAAGAAATTTTTACTTCTAAACTACTCTACGGGACAAATAACGAAGAATGAAAAAGACTAGACCGAAAACGGAGTTCGTTTGACCCAAAAACGAGTCAAGACAAAAAACCGCACCCGGACCGTTCTTTAAAAAAGGAAAAGTTGTAAAAATGACCCTACGAAAATTTTTGTATTTTTCCTACAAACTAGATGACAAAAGAAAATTTTCTAAAAAAGCAAAATATTTTTTTGATAATTTTTGTATTTTTTATGAATTAATTAAACTTTTAACGAAATTAAATTATAAAAAATATTAAATGACTTCGAAAAATTCTGAAAAATTTACTAAAAATACTTTACCTTATGGCAGTCCTACGAAAAATAAGAAACTAAAAATTGGCTTAAAAATAAGCACGAAATAAGCTTATTACAGCTTATAAGCTTATAAGCCTAATATGACTATAAATAACAAAGCCCTTGAGTCTTTAATGAAAAAGACCCAAGGGCGCAGTGGTAAGAGTGTGTGTTAAAGGGGGACTGTATCGATTGGTCACGGGTTCGAGTCTTGCTCACCCGGACCAATTGTCTTTCCCCTTTTTTTTTTTTTGAAAACTCAAAGAAGCAAAGTTGTTAAGCTCGTGGGGCTTAACAACTTTGTCTTCTACAACTTTTTCTAAAAAGCACTAAATAAGCCTGAAAATAAGCTCAAAGGACGACAGAAGCTTATAATGGCTTAAAAGTGAGAAAAATGCTAAGTCTTGGGGCACTTTGGGGGCAAATAAGCTAGGACTTGAAAAATAAGCAAAAGGGGGCCTAAACTAATCTAAATGAGCTAAAAAAAACTAAGTGCTAAAACCTAAATAAGCTGTGAAGAGCTTATTATGACAGAAACTAAAAATAAAGCTTAACAGCTAAAAGGCTCTATTTTCAACACAAAATAAGCTATGAAAATGGCAAATAAGCTCTTACAACTAACTACTCCACCTTAATAAGCAAAAAGGGATCAAATATAAGCAATGGGGTGAGCTCAATAAGCCAAGAAGTGGCTTAAAACCCACAACAGTACTAACTTGGAGGTTAGTACTGTTGGTGTAAATATGGGCTTGAAAAGCTCATAAAGCACAAGGAAATGGGAATAAGCTTAACACAGCTTATCATACAAACAAAATAAGCTGAAAGGGACACAATTGAGCTTATGAAATAAGCTGAATAAGCCAAGAAGAAAAATAAGCAGTCCCTATGCCTAAGTCATGTAACAACAGTCAAAAGCAAGGTTTGGGCTTAAAAATAAGCCAACTAACAAGCTAAATAAGGTCTGAAACTTAACAAGCTTATACAAGAGCTTATAAGCTCTTAAAATAAGCCAAGAGATTGGGCTTAATAACACAATAAGACAAAGAAAAAGGGGCTTAAAATCTCCCCTTTGCACCAGGGGAGATTTAAGCTTAACTTGAGTAGCTTATTTGACAGCTTATTAAAAGCTGTCAAATAAGCTCAAATTGAAAAGTTAACTGAAAACAGCTAAAGTCTACTAGCTTATGGACTTGTGCAACAAGTTTTGAGCTAAAAAAAAGGGTTTTACTTGCTGAATTTGATAGGTGAAAAAGGTCTTTTGGGCTTTTTAAAACTGCCACCAAAAGGCTTGGTGATTTTTGACTTATAAAGTCAAAAGAACAAAGGTTGTTTGACAGCTCTTTAACACACAAAAAATGCACACTTTTTTTGACACAACACTCAAAATCCAAGTGCTTAATTAAATAAGCACTTGGGATTTCTTAAAATACTCACAGCCTTGAAAATGGTTGTAAAAACTTTGGAAAACAATTTTAAACCTTTAAAACTTTTGAAAACAGTTTGAATGAGCTTAAAAGATTAAGCTAAATCTATTTTGATGACCTCAACCCAAAGACATAACTATTTTGACCCGTTTTCCTCTTAACCCAAACACCCCTTTAGTTTTCTATTTTTGGTTTTTTAGCTAAATTACAACTAAAATCTTAAAAGAAAAGTTACCGATTACGGGAATCGATCTAGGAATGACAAGAACACGTAAACACCAATGGATCACGAACCAAAAGATCAAAAATGGCTTCCTTCCTCCTTGTTGAATGGTCGGCCGACTCCTAGGGCAATTAGGTTTTATTATTATTTTTTTGTACGTGATAAATGGTAAGATAGAATGTGTTTAGTTAATTTATTTAATTTGTGGATAAGGGCTTGGGCTTGAAATCAAATGGATTGGGCTCTTTTCTTGTAATTGTGGCGTCCCAAATGTGTAGCCCAAAAGGGGTGATTTAGTGTTTATTTTCTTGTCGTATTTCGTATTTCTCGTGTATTCGTGATTCGTAAATTTTTTTATTTCCGTGATAACTTGTCGTGATATAATATACGTAATTTACTTGTCGGGATTTATTTAAATATTAAAAGTTTAAGCTCCATGGTATTTTCATGTGGGTTTTACAACACATTTCCTTGAATGTTGTCCGATAGCCCTCCAATAAATCTCTTCACTCTGTCCTCTTCGTTAAGGACCATTCTAGTACACAACAAAATTAACTCCTAAAACCTTTGAGTGTAGACAGTCAATTCGTTACCTTTCACGGTCAGATTTTACAATTCAGTTTCTATTTTCTAAATCTCGTTCCTTGGACAATACACCTCAGTCATCAACTTCATAAGTTCTGCCCAACTCATGGCATAGGCGGTCTTATTCCCAAACGTTCTCTTGTAGGAGTTCCACCAAGTCAATGCACTGTTCAGAAGCGTGCACGAAGCATACTTCACTTGGTACTTCTCTGGACAGTTGCTAATGTGGAAAACTGTTTCCATCTTCTCAAACCAACGAGTCAATCTGACAACTCCTTCCATTCCATTAAAGTTAAGTGGCTGGCACTTCAGGAAGTCTTGATATGTGCACTCTCTAGCAGGCATAAATCTTCTGAAGTTATAGCCATATTCTCCTCCGTTCCCATTACCATTACCATTTCCTCCATCTCTGTTTCCTCCATTTCTATTTCCTCCATCTCCGTTTCCTCCATTTCCATTTCCTCTGACTTCTTCTTATTCGACCTCATCTCCCATAAGGGGTCTAAGGTTTATGACAGCGTCGCGCACTCTCAATGCTTCTGCCACCCGGCGATCGCTTTGCTCGTTGACTGCTTCACGTGTCCTTGACGCTCCAGATCGTGTGTTAGGAATCTTCCTACAACATATCAACGTAACACTCGATGAGATTCCTAGGTGAAGCGAGATAACTAACGGGGTTAAATAAACTTTGCGATTACTTCACATAGAAAATACATGATCAAAAATATATTCATGGAAACCCCAAAACGCATGATGCAAAAAAGCATAAGTAAATCAAATTACGGAATCATATCATAGATAAATATCAATTTCATATCATCGATCATTAGTGATTACATCACATTGATTTCAAAATACAGAAAATACGAGTTTCTAATACTACGGTCATCACTAAACGCTACTGGCCAATACTGCAACACTAATGAACATATCTAAGGACGGTAGCCCATGTGCTTCCTAGCACACGCCTTAAATCTGCCAACTCTCAATTGGTCATAAAATCAAAACCGTCGTATCTGCCTCAACTCTCTCTGCATACATGCCATGCCGCGCTGGAGTCGGTCAACTCTCTGACTCTCAACACTTACGGTGCCTCTAAGCCTCTTGTTATCCCTCTCCAACTCAGCAACTCTCTCAGTCAAAACAGTGACTGCCGTCTCAGCCCCAACAATCCTATGTCCCTGCTCTCTCTGAGCTCCCTTAATGACCTGTACACGATGGACTGGAATAGCCTCGGTGTGATCATGAAACCTCTGAACCAAATCTCCTAATGTCTCATATGTAACCTCTACTGCTCCCTCCTGAGCGGGATCAGGGGTATCCTCTGGCATCATAGGATGCATAACCCTCTCAACTCTGACATCAACCGGGCCCCTCGTACCCGTCTCACTCTCCTCTCGGTTAGCAGCCTCAACTGTAACTCTAGCATCAATCCCTCTATCTCTAAGAGCATCCGCATAAGCGAAACACTCGTTAATCTCAGCCTGAATCTTGGGGTTAATCTCAATCCCGTCACTCCTCACAACATCAACATCCATCTCTAAATCAGCCCCTCAAGACCTAGACGGCTCAGAACTCTCATCCTCAAAGTCAAGTCCTAATCCAACCTCTCTAGGTACATATGGCTCAAATCTATCCTCCGAACAATCCTCTAAATCCATAGCTGTCTCAAGACTCATAATCCTCTTAGGTGATGGTAAAATATCTGCACGTGCATAAGACAATGCCTCAAGAGTAGGTGAAGATAACAGTACAGATGCAACAGGCGATCTACTCCTCTTGCGAGAACAGCTCGCAGAAAAAGAATCATGAGATGGTCTCTCAAAAATAGTAGATGAATGATGAACACTCGGTACTAAAGAACATAATCTATGACTAGATCTCGTACCCGATGGTGATGCTGGCAATGAATGATCAGAAGATGAACGACTAGATGCATAATCAGATAAAGCATCCGCAGGAGAATCCGAAGAAGTCTCTGACGATGAACTCGATGATGAATCATCCGAAGAAAAATGATCCGAAGAAAAATAGTCAACTGAATGTCTCACAGCAAGACGATGAGTGGGTAACGGTCCAACCCTTTTCCTTGCAGTCATCATGTATACCGGCCCATTAAGATGGTAGCAGTACGGTCGACCATGGGGAATAGGTTGTCCCGGTGCAAGAACCATGACTCGACGTCGAAGTACACCAGATGCTGTAGGTGACCTCTGAGTAGAAAGGGTAGTCTCAATGAATGGTGTACCATAAGTAGGTGATGGTGGTGTATCAGGTGTATCGCTGTCTGTGGTGTCATCAGCCGATGATAAAATGGTAAGATGGCTGGTAATGGTGGTATATTAGGTGTTATGATGGGTATCTCTGTGGGTATCACTGTGGTGTCAGTCTGAGTAGTGGGTGGAGTAATCACTGGTATGGTGTCAAGAATAGTGGTAGGGATAGTACCGAACAAGATAACTCGTCCAGCAGGTGTCCCCACGCTATCCTTTGATGAATCCGAAGAAACTGATATAACTGAAATAGCTATGACTTGCACAAGCAAAAGTTTATATAAATATCCTTTATACCAACCATGCATGATGCGGGAAAGAATGAACAAATGGGTGAATGAACGAATGAAATGAATGAATAGACCATCGGATTGTGGGTGTTCTATGAAGTTGAACTCATAGTCTAACATTTGATTTTGAATCTACAAAACTTGCCCACAGCAGCTTGCAGCAGCAACATACTCTGCTTCTGTAGTAGAAGTAGCCACAATGGTTTGCTTTTTGCATTGCCAAGAAATGAGTCTCCTGCCAAGAAATTGACAACCTCCTGTTCTGGAATTTCCTGTCAGATTTGCTCCAGCATTAGTCTACTGTCTGTAGTTAGGAATTCCAGGTCAAATGAAGACACTCTAGATACCAATGAAAACCCTAGTTTGGGTTTACCCTTTAGGTACCTAAAAATTCTCTTGACAACACTTAGATGGGAAGTCTTTGGATAGTGAACTGAAACCTAGAACAAAAGCACAGACAGCAAACATAATGTTTAGGTCTAGAATCAGTCAAGTACATTAAGAGCCAATCATGGGACCTATAGAGATGGACATCTCACATCCAGCTTCCTCATCTTGACTAAAGGCTTCTGTAGTCTCAAATGGTGGTACTAGCAGTTATTTAACAATTTGCCAAGTCAACTTTTCAAGATTTTCTGCAACATACTCTATCCATGTCTAAATAAAGATACCATCTGGTTTTTGGTTTGATTGTAATCCAAGAAAGAAATTGAGCTCTCTCATTGAACTCATCTGAATCTACTCTTCATTAATTAATCCGCCTCAAACTCATCACACCAAGATTCTTTGTTAGACCCAAAGATGATATATCTCCACATAGACTTGAATAGTAGGATATCATGTTTTGTCTTCTTTAGGTAAGAGTGTTTGTCAAATTGTTCCTCTTCTGTATACATTCTTCAACAAGAAAGTGGATAAGTAGTCTTACCAGGCTCTGGGTGCCTTGATGTTCTTATTGTCCATAGAGAGCTCCTTGACCATTTTGTAGACTTTCTAGGGATACTTAGGATCTATGAAACCTGGTGGTTGAGACACATTATACCCTCCTCATTATTTTCGCCATAAAGAAGGCACTTTTCACATCCTTTGATAGATATGTAGCCCATATATGAGGCAAAGGCTTGAAAAGATCTTATGGCTTCAAGTCTTGCCTCAGGAGCAAAAACCTCATCATAGTATATCCCTTTCCTCTTTGCCTATGTCATGAGCAAACTACCATGATTTATTTCTATCAACAAAATCCTCTTTATCCTGCTTATTTCGATAAACCCACTTTTGTCCGATAGCCTTCTACCCATGAGGCAAATCTACTAAGACCCAAACTTTTTGTATCTGAAACTGCAACAATTCTTCCTGCATAACATCAACCCAACTTTTATCTTCAAGAGCTTCTGAAATCTTCTTGGGTTCATGTTGAGATAGGAAACAAGCAAATAAGCAATGTGGAAGTCCTTATGGTTAGTTCTCTTTTGGCTTTTGAAAACATAGCTAACTAGCATGGGCTCCAGTAGAACTTGGTATTTATTTGCTTCTTGTTTGAAATGATTGAGATTGGATCTCCTAGAATAAGTTCGCTTTAGGATGGTTTTGAGAGGAGTGAATTCGTTTAGATTGATGGGAATAGGACTAACATTCACAACAGATTCCATAGTTTTGTAAAGTTGCCACCTACACCCTCATCATCATAAGATGAAGTAGTGAATAATACCATCAGTGGATTTTGATAAATATCCTCAAGTGGAGGTATTGCTGAATATCTTCTCAGAAAGTGTTGGATCAGATGAGTTTGTCCCTCAGGTATGCTTAACAGTATTAAACTAGGTTAGTATGCTAGCTTTAGCTGGTGTGCTATCAGTACAAAACATGTTAGTACTGCTAGGCTTAGCAGCTCCTTCTTTTATAACCAAGGTCTCAAACTTCTTCCTGAGAGCTTCAGCTTCTTCATGAGCTTCCTTTTCTTGCCTTTTAAGTCTTTCAAGTTCATCCATAAAAGTTTGTTCTCTCGCTCTCTTGACTCTTCTCTTTATCATCTGTTGTTATTGCTGGAGTGATTGGTTGAGTAATAAGAAGGCCATATTGCTAGTTACAAAATTGTCTTGAGCCTATTTATCCCTCTTTTGTTAGAATCCCCTGCTTCAATAATCTCTTTCTGTACCTGGCATTTTGGTTAGCTTCTTGTTGACCTGCATGTAGTGTTAGCTTGATTCTGTGGAACTAACCGGATGATAATTCATAGTATCAGTTAAATTATCAATATCAAAAAAGCCAATGGTCCTTTTCCCGGCAACATTTTGGTTTATTCTCTAAAAAGGTTGATGTGCAATTTTCTTCAACCTCTTTTTGGTTTATCTAAATTATATATCTAAAAGCCTTGCTTTATAGAGGGGGGGGGGGGGGGGGGGGGGGGGGGGGGGGGGGGGGGGGGGGGGGGGGGGGGGGGGGGAATACCCAACTAAAAACCCTTACATCTGATTTTCAGCAACTTGCCAAGGTCGGGGCAATGGTATTCAAGATGATCACATGGCACCAAAAAGTCTTATTAACTTTATAATTGGTAGCTTACCAGTTAATAGTTCATAAGGTGTATTATTATGTAGGGGGGGGGGCCTTGGTCTCTAATACCCTATTTAGATCATAACAAGCAGTTCTATAAGCTTCTGCCAATAGTGTTAGGTAAGAATGTATCTGCAAGCATGGTCTTGCTGCCTCTATTAGGGTACTGTTCTTTCTCTCAGCGAACTCCTTTTTGTTGTGGAGTTCTGGCTTATTTACTGTATTCCCTCTGATCCCATTTTGAACCACAGATTCCATAACATCCTTGGTCGTTGTTCTTAAAATTTTTGTACCATTGTCACTTCTAAGGTTATAACTTTTTGATTCAATTGGTTCTTATCTGTTATACAATAGTCCTTAAGGATTGCACTAGTATTCATCCTTAGTTCTTAAGAAAAATACCACAACTAAACTGCTATAATCTTCAGTGATGACAAGACAATAGGTTCTTATTATGGTTTAAAACTCCTTACATAATATTAAAAAAAAAATAAGATGTAGGTCCAAACAAATCCATATGAAGAAGTTGTAGTGTGTGGCTAATTGAGCTTACTGCTTTGGCCTTACAGGAGGCCTTGTGTTGCTTTCCTTTCTGACAAGCAACACAAGTGTGGTCATTTTGAAAAAGCTTAGAAGGTAAACCTCTTACAAGGTTTCCCTTCACAAGTTTATTTAAGTTTTTGAAATTTACATGACCTAATCTACTATGCATTTGTTAGTTTCATCGTTGTAGCCTTCTGCATTTAAACAAGCCTATCCTCTGAAGGTAACAATGATCTCTAAATTGAAACTGTACATGTTGTTTTTGTATGGGATTTTAAGTAATTACATATGATTTTATCAGGTAACTTAAATTCATGAGACAAAACAAGACATTCAGAGTCAGTAAACAGAACCTTGTTCTTTTTGTCACACATTTGTGACACAGAAAAAAGATTGAAATGCTGAAGTTCTTTCACAAAGCATACATCCTCAAAATCTAACTTCCCAGTTTTTATTTTACCTTTACCAGTGATATAACCTTTACTACCTCCAAAAGCAACAGGGCCACCATTAAAGTCTTGAAACTCAGCAAGGTAGGCCTTGTTTCCAGTCATGTGCCTGGAACATCCACTATCAACAATTCCTTTATTCTTTAGAGCTCTATGTGGATAATCTTGCACATTAAAAGAAAAGAGATTAGACTCTCTTAGGGACCCAAGCCTGTTTGGGCTTGAGTCTGCCTAGTGGATCTTTGAAAGTATAACAATTTCTAAGACTGGATCCACCATTGTATTTGGATCCACCATGGTATCTTTGTGGTCTCCAATTACAACCTGCTGAGGGCTTAACAGCAGTTTCCCTTTTTCCCCCAACAGTACTAACTGCATTTACCTTAGCAGTATTAAGCTTTTGATTTGAAAATTCTGTTCTAAGTACTGTTGTTCTTTTGAAAGGTCTTGAAGATGGTGAATGAGTTTTGTGAAAAACTTTTGCTGGTCTAACTCTATTCATAATGGGCTTAACAGTATTAACTTTCATGGCAGTACTAGTTGGTACTGTCTGTCTGTTAAAACTTTGCCTAGCAGTACTAAAAATTTTAGTACCGCTAGTTCTAGCAGTATTAACTGGAAATATACCAGTTCTAGTTAGTACTGCTGAAGGAACAAATTGGTTTTGTTTATTCACTCTTTGCACATTATTCCAACCATTGTTTAACTCAGCTTTTCTTGCCATCCTCTTCTCATGGAAATCACAATCTCTAATTAAATGATTAAGACTACCACATACAAAACATGCTCTTACAGCAAACCCATATCCTAAATCTTTCTTGTCAACTTTAGGTTTTTGACTATGTATGAAATGACTCTTAACATTTTCCCTAGGAGTTTTTACTTGCTGGTTAACAAAACTAAGTGTTTCTTGTTGTTTTGTTGGTATAGACACTCACTCATCTTCACTATCTGATTCATACTCCTCAATGATAGGAGCATCAGACCAGACCTTAGGTTGACTTTCTACATTAGATTCATTGACAACTGGTTCAGTTACTAGTTCAGAAGGTTCTGCACTAATGTTAGATTCACAGGTATCAATTTCACTTGATTGTGATTCAGTTTTACTAGGTTGAGTCTGTTTTGAACCATATGTAAACTGTGAGTAAGTCTACTTCAATTTCCAGGTCCATGAGGGATATAATTCCTGTCATGCGTGGGGTTTACAGCATGCATTCCATCTGCAAACCTTATCATTCAATGGTTGGTTTTCTATCTCACTTCTTTATCATAAAACACTCCTGCAACACTTCATTTTCATTACTCAAAATAGCATCATATCTGTGATCCCCATACCCAAGCCCAAAACTTATCATTAGCAATCATTTGGCGTATTTTGCAGTTTACAAAGATTTTTAGAGAATTTTGCCATTTTTTTATACTTTCTAGACTTATATCTTTCTTTTTTCTTTTGAGCTTCTGCTAATAATTTCTTATGGTATGTTGAGAACAGTCTGTGTTTTATTCATCTAAATCTATTTCATAAACTTTATCTTTTGTTCATACAAAGTTGTCACTTGTTGTTGAGCAACTAACTGTGCTTCAACTTTCTTAAGACCTTCGAGAATATTGTTTTATTTTCTATGCTATGCTATCACTAAGTTGTTCTCTCTGAGCATCATACAGTTTTTTAAGATTAGCATAAGACTCTTTACACTTATTTGAGCATGAAATTACCTCTGTGTCTGAGTCTGAGCTGTTGCAAGCCATCAAAGCATAATCTTCATTTTCTGAATGATTTTGTCCAATCCAGCACCTTCTCCGATAAATTGTCACCAATGCTTTAGAATCCTCCTTCTTGTCCAGTTCTGCTCCCATCCTTGTTTCCAGAATTCCATGCATTCCTCCTGTTATCTTGAGTTCCCTTGAGTCTACACTCTCTTGCAAAATGCCCTGTTTTGTGGCAATTGTAGCATTCCACTTTGGTTTTATCAAAGCCAACAGCTTCTTTTGCATCAAATTGTAGCTTTCTACCAGTCTTCTTGTAAAACTTTTTCATTTCTCATTGAGAGCATGGCCAATTGCCACTTCAAGTCCATTCTTCAAGTCATATTAATCAATCATATTCCCAAATCCTCATGATCTAGTTGAGGGACAGCTTGAATTGATTAGCAAGAAGTGTGTATGATGAAAGTTTGTTCATACTTTACTGTTTTGTCCAGAAGACTTGGGACACATTAAGCTCTGGTACTAATCTTCATTAGTATTGTTTGTGTTTCAGAGGACAAAGCTACATTTTGCGGGCTAGAGGATGATGATGCAGTAGAGCCTTTTATATCACTAAAAGACTCTTAATTATGTACTAATCATCAAATCTAATGAGTGTGCCACCATGGTTTAGTTCTCATTATTAGAGAGACTTGTGACCAGGCAGAAGGTAGAGATCTTAGGAATTTTTGATTAGCATCCTCAGTAGATACACCTGCTCCATGAATCTCTAGCTGACTTAGAAGACTTTGGAACCTGTCATAACCTTTGTGAAGCCCTTCTGTGTTGGATACAGAGAATCCTTCAAACTGTTGCTTCAAGATATACTTTTGCATCTTCTTGGATTCGTCATTTCCACCAAATCTAGATTTGATGGCATCCCACATTTCTTTTGCATCAGTCATCTTATGGAACTTAGCAAGATGATTTTGTAAGGGCAAATAGCAGGTGGTCCTTTGCTTTTTCTCTCTCTTTTCTCTGGCGACTTTTTCTTCTGCAGTTTCTAGGAGGCAAAACCTTAATTTGTCCTGATGTATCTGTAGTGATTGAAACAGGACCATTCCCATTTTGTATAACCTCCCAAATTGGATAATCTGTATGGGCCAAATAGTGCTCCATCTTCATAGCCCAGATATCATATTCTCCCTTTTTGAGAATAGGCAGCTTGATGGTTGAAACTGTATGAGGAGTTTGTTGGGTTGGTGTTTGTGATGATTGGTGGTGGTGTGGTGGTGGTGGAATATTCATCTTCGTGATGATGAAGCAGCTCATGTTTAGTTATGGAGTATGGATTTGATTTGATTATTTTTCTTTATTCAGAGTTTTACAGGCTCTGATACCACTTCGTGATTGAGTCCCTTAGGAATAGATCTCTGCAGCCTATTAAGGATGATAGCCAAACTGTATAAATACAACTGACTATATAGAAACACTGATTGTAAATACTATGTGTTAATGCGAAATCTTAACACATGTACCTAACGAAAAACAATGTAGAACTTTAATAATAATTCTTTATTAATCTGCTTTGAACCAATTTACAGATTACTAAACTATTTGAGATATGATTTTTGCTCTGAGATATTTTGTGGTCGTTATCTCTAAACTTATGCCCATAAGGATCCCTTTGATAAATAACGATAAACCCCTACAGAACAAGGTTCGAAACGCTTACCTTATCTTTTCCTAAAGATTTCTCATACACATCTCTTAAAAACGTACTAACTATTTTCTAAACTAAAAAACGGTACTAATAATTGATCTGTACTTAACACTTTGTAATGTCAGTACTAACTATAACTAACGGTACTAACTATTTATACCGTCGATACTAAGTTAGGAAACCATAAATCCTAACAAGAAAGTTAAACTTATCACTAAGGCTTAAAGGCTTAAACCTTGGGCTTATTCTAGGACTCATAAGCAAAGCAAACAACATTTTAAGCTAAATCAGCTAAACTACTTTACTTAATGAGCAATTAGAAGTTAAAATTTGCAAAGAAAATAATAGGAAAATCACAAATAAGCAGATAAGCACTTAAGGGGCTAAATTGCTTGAAAAACAGCCTAAGGGGCCTATTATGGGCTTAAAAATAAGCATCTAAATATATTCTAATGGGCTGAGGGCTTATTCTAGCTTATAGCCTATCCACCTAGCTACAATTAATTGCAAAGACAAGGGAGCTTGTAATAAAGATAAGCCCAAAAACACTTGAGAAAATAGCTTGTCTCACTTCAGGAGCTGTCTGAGTCTTGATTTCACTTGGGTTTACTCTAGGTGAGTTTTCTTAAAGGACAAAAAAGCTTATAAGCAGCCTCACTTTTAACCTAGAAAAAGAACTTTAAAATGAAATTAAGCTTAAACAGATAAGATATAACAACTAAATAGCTTATATTCTAAAAGTCATAACTCAAAACTAATGTGAAACTAATTAAATTTAACTGCTAAACTATAACTATTAAAAAAAATTGAACAAATTTTAACATAAGTAGATTAATGAGCAAAACACCAATAGAGACTTGAATATTTCATCCTACTGCATTATTTGAAACAAATGGGGGACCATAAGCAAGACTTCAATACATTTCTTTAAGAAAATAAACCCATAAGAGCTGCTTCAGCAAACTTCAAAATGTCAGAATTGAATATTGATACCACGTCAACCTAAATCTTAATAAAAAACTCTTCAAGACTATTCAAAATTATATCTAACTACTAACCTTAGGGCCTATGCAAAGCTGATTTTGGGTGACAGAAGTAATTTTATACCTAAATGACCCATTATGCCCCTTGTGCCAAACACCCCTTAAGATTCTTAAAGAAAACTTTTAAGCTAACAACAGACTAAAAGTATGCCTAATTTATAAAAAACAGATAATCAACTAACCTTAACAATGAAAAATAAGCAAAAACTTGGAACCAATAAGCACTTCTCAATAAGCTAACTAATATAAGCAAATCTTAACTAATGAGGGCAGATTTCATTAAAACTTAACTTAGACTATAAACTAGAATATCAAAGCCATAATAAAACTTAGTCCTCAGCTCAACTAAGGACATAAATGATTATGAGCTTATTATCAATTTCTAGCTTGATGTAAACAAGCTAGAAAGAAACTAGAAACCCTTCCTTTTCTGCTTGTCAACCAATTGTAAGCTGGAGAATCTTTGAAAGTACAAACTCAGTTAAACTTTTGCAAAAAGTTTAACTGAGTTAGGAACGAGTAAATGAGCTTATTTGCTATTGAATATGACTGTGGAACAAAAGATTAAGCTTAAATGTATTTAAAGAAAAACAGGATTATAAGGACAGGATAACAAAATAAGCTGAAAAATTAACTTTGCATTAATGAAACTGAGTTTACATAACTTTTAAAAAGAAATTCAATAAATAAGTTATTAAATAAGCTGGAAATAAGTTGAACTAAATCATACTACTATTACACTCTCCGTCTACGTTCATCTGTCTTCTTCTTTAAATAAGGTGAGTCTTGTGTTTGTTGTGTTTTCTTGGTGAGAGGAAAACCAAGCTCAATCCTGGCCATTGATTTCAGCTTGCTGCCCAAGCCTTAAGATCTTAACCATTGATCTCTTTGTCGTTTTTGTTGAACCAATGAAGCATTAGAGGATTGCCAGCGTGTATACGAGGTGGGGTGAGGTGGTGATGGTGATAGGTTTGTCGTGGTGTTGCAGGCTACACGTGAAGGAGGAGTACAAGGTTTTGTGGGTTTGGTGGGAAAATTTGGGGGTTAGGGTTTATGTCTGTTTGGTTTAATTTGGGGTTGGGAGATTGGCAAAAATGGTCCTTGTGGGTGATTTAGGGTATTGCAGTGATGGTCCTTGTGGTATGTTTAAAATTTGAAACTTGGAAACTTTAGCCCCTCAGGGTTATATCTTTTATTTCAAAATTCGTCCTTGTGGGGGTAAACAGTTGGGCTTTTAAAGAGTTGGGCCTGAATAGTTAACTAAAAGGATTTTGGGCTTTTGGTTATTTAAAATAAAGTGGGCTACATTGGGCCCACTACGGTGGGTACGGGTGGCCCACTTTTGACAATTAGGTTTTTGGGTTCGGTTTTCGATGCTCTTTTCAACGCCGTATCCCGGGGTTGACTTTGACTTTGACTTTGACTATTAAAATCTTCAGATGTTGTCGAGTCGATCCGGAAATATCCGTTTTAGCTCCGTTTTCAATCCTTTTGTACCTTTGGCCTCGGTTTTTCGCGCTCTTTCCAATTCCGTGCTCGGTTTTGTCTGGTTTGGCTTTGTTTTTGTCCTTTAGTTAATATCCGGTACTTGCACAGTACAAACACAAAAATAAGCATATTTTTGGCATTTTATGTGCGTTTTTGGTCGTTTAAGTCTGATTTTAATGGTGAAATGTATGTGTATTTAAATGCATACCAATAAGCTTATAAGTAAAAGTGAGCTTTAAAGCTAGCTACCTGATACAGCAGCTTTGATAAGCTCTTTTTGAGCTTATTATTTAGTTTCAGTTTAGGTTATCTTTATTAAAGTAGCTTATTTTTGTGTCCTCTATAAGTTCTAGTATTTAGTTTTTCATAAAAGTAAAAAAAAAAAAGTGCAAAAAGTGGGGGTTTGCCTGCCTCGAACCCACGACCTCACACTTATAGACCCAACGCCTTAACACCATGCTACAATAGCTCATCCGTTCCCTTTTCCTTTCATTAATCCTTTATACACCTTTTGGCTTTATAAGCCAAATAAGCTGTTAAGCTTATTTCGTGGCTTATTTTATAAGCTACAACTTCGGGCTTATTTTTCCTAGGATTCATATAGCATAAGCTATTTTCTGAATTTTTTCTAGAATTTTTACTATTAGTTTAGTATTTTTAATCTTTTATTTTCTTTTAAAACTTTTAAAAATCATAAAAAATAGAAAATTAGGCAGAAAAATAAAAATATTTTTTATAAAATTTTCTTTATTCATAAAGTTTGTAGGAAAATTTGTTTCACTTTCGTAGGGTCTATTTTGCAAAAATTCATTTTTTAAAGAACGGGTTTCGTTCCCGCTCTCGTTTCAATGTTAACGCTGTTTTAGTCCGTTTTTTCATTCTAGTTTTTTTTTTTTTAAACTTCGTTTTTAGTCAATTAGAATATATTTAAAAAGAAAATTTTAAATTAGGTTTAATTTTGTAGAATTTAGGTTTTTGGCCTTAGTTTTAGTGTCCCGTTTCGCGTTTTTAATTAAATTTTGAAATTGTTGCTTTTTATTTAGTAGTGATAGATTATCAAAAATATCTTTGCTTCATTCAAATCAGAATCCAAGCTTAAACGAGGTTTCAATTTCACTAGTCGTTGGGGAAACGACCCGGGTGATCATTCTTCCCGGTTAAATATACGTATTATATATTATATTATATATATTTTTAAGAGTGAATTTTATCGAGGGTAACTTGGTAATTTTCTTAATTTTTTGGGTTCTTTGTTTAATTAGTATATTTTTATATTAGATTTTTATTGTATTTCTATATAGTGGTAAGTTATTCCCGTTCAGTCACGCGGAGTGAACGGGTTCGGTCCCGGCAGGCAACAACGCGCCAAAAACTGATTGTGATGTTTAGATCACAATAAAATACAATTAATAATATATATTCCAAAGAGCAATAAGAAAATACCAAGTTACACCTCGATAAAACTTCACTCTTTAAAATTATATAGAATATTAATATATTAATACGTTATATATAACGGGAAAGATGATCACCCGTGGTCGTTTCCCCAACGATAGTGAAATTGAAACCTGTTTTTTTGATGCTTGGATTCTGATATTGAATGAGCAAAGATATTTTTGATAATCTATACTATTAATAAAAAAAACAACATTTCAAATATTAATTAAAAAACGCGAAACGGGTCACTAAAATAAGGGCCAAAACCCTCAAATTCTACAAAATTAAACCGAAATTTAAAATTTTCCTTTTAAATATATTCTGATTGACTAAAACGAAGTTTAAAATAAACTAGAATATAAAGGAGTTAATAACGAGCGTTAAAATTTTGAAACGAGAGCGGGAAGAAACCACGTTCTTTAAAATTATTTGTTTGCAAAATAGACCCTTACGAAAGTGAAACAAAAAAAAATAAATTTTACCTACAAACTTATGAATAAAGAAAATTTTATAAAAAATATTTTTATTTTATTTGCTACTTTTCTATTTTTTATGATTTTTTTAAAATTTTTAAAGAAAATAAAGATTAAAAATACTAAACTAATAGTAAAAATTCTAGAAAAAATAAGAAATAGCTTATGCTATATGAATCCTAGGAAAAATAAGCCCGAAGTCGTAGCTTATAAAATAAGCCACGAAATAAGCTTAACAGCTTATTTGGCTTATAAATATAAATGGTGTATAAAGGTTAATGAAAGGAAAAGGGAACGGATGAGCTATTGTAGCATGGTGTTAAGGCATTGGGTCTATAAGTGTGAGGCCGTGGGTTCGAGGCAGGCAAACCCCAACTTTTTGCACTTTTTTTTATTTTTTTACTTTTATGAAAAACTAAATACTAGGACTTATAGAGGACACAAAAATAAGCTACTTTAATAAAGATAACCTAAACTGAAACTAAATAATAAGCTCAAAAAGAGCTTATCAAAGCTGCTGTATCAGTAAGCTAGCTTTAAAGCTCACTTTTACTTATAAGCTTATAAAAGACTCATTTTAAGCTCAATTTGAGAAAGAAAAGGTGATCTAGCAAGCTTATGATTTGCTTAATCTAAAAATGAAAAGTAAATTGACCTAGAGATAGATTAAGCTAACTAAAATTAAAGGTAAAAATGCTAAACTCAAGAAACTAAGCAAAAAGCATAAAATCCATATAAGCTCAAATTCTCAATAAGCTATTTCTGATTAAGAGCTTTTGCAATTCTCGCTGAATACTTATTGGATTATATACTGAGTCAATAAAATCAACTCCTTAAGACTAGAAATCAAAAATTTAAACACTAATCCTAATCCTGCTGTTTTTGGCTTTTGAGGCTAATTAATGACTTTTAAGCTAAATGTACCTATGTAAATAAGCTTGGAAATAAAAAGAAAGTCTTAAACTGAATTAAGCTATACCTAATCTAAATCCTACTCTAACCTTAGAAGCTAAACCTATTATTACTTAGCTAGAAATTAAGCCAAAAGTGACAGCAGTACTAACTATTAGTTAGTACTGATGCACTTGACACAAACAAAAACCAAGTAGTGCAGGTTACCTAAAGGGTGAACCTGCACTAAGACACTCTTATTGAGTGTGTGTAAACACAAATCAAGAGATAACCAAGCCTGAGTGGCTTGGTTCAAGTTTTCATAAACAAAAACTAAGAGAGAAATCCCCTGGTGCTGGTATTTTGAAATTAAACTCAAACTTTTGAGATATTGAAAACTAACTTTTAAAACTTGTTAATTTGTAAAAACTCAGCTGACTCGAGTGTTTTGCAAAAAATTTATTGACTTTTAGTGGTCAAGATGGCTTATGCCAAACACCCCTTTCAAACTTTGACAGATTTGAAAAACCTTGAAAACTTAAATCTACTTATTAAAGCTACAATACCAGATATTAACTGGATTATATCAAACTTAATTAACATGATCTAACCATTGATTAACTAGAAATCAAAGATCTATACTATTCTATCTAATATTTTTGGTTTTTTTTAGTGGTTTTATGAAAAATTACTTATAAAACTATGATCTAAACTATTTTGATCTCATAAAACAGATAAGCGTTCAAATGATTAATAAGCTAGATGAAACACAAATAAACAATAATAAGCAGACTGAATAAGCAAATAAGCATAGAAAGCAAATAGAAAACTATTTTAAGCTAGAATAAAAGGGATTAAATGAGAAACTTACAAGACACCTCTAGCTTAACAAGAGGAATCAAATTTGGCAGCTACAAGCTCCCTAGCTTATTAATAAGCTAGGGTATAAGTCCATGGGATCTCTTCCAAATTTTAGTTCCCCTTCAAAAAGATTCATAAGTCCTAATAAAGGTAAATAGTACTTAAATATGATTTTAAGAGTAAAAGTATGATTAAGGTAGGTTAAGCTCTATTATGAGCTTATAGACTCATAAGAGCTGAATTTGAGCTTAAAAGGGCTTATTGAGCTTTAGCTTAATATCAAATAAGACAAATAAGAGCTTATGAATTAAAGAGATTTTGAGAGATTAAAAACAACTGAATTTCATTAATAAAAAGTTTGTATTCATACTTAAAGGAAAGTTACAAGTTTTAAAACAAAATTAAGCTAGAAATTTAAAATTAAGCTAAAACTAAATTCTAAGGCTACGTGTATGTGTGTGAAGAGTGAGGCTCTATTTATAGGCTGCAGAGAAGCTTCTAGGCCCTTAGGTCCTCCCCACGCTCCTTCAATCCTTGGCCTTGATTCTTTTGCTAATCATTGGAAAGCGTATCCATCGTTAATCTAATTATGTGTGATAGAGGATTGCCAGCATGTCATTCTTTGATGTGACATTGTGTTAGTTAGTTTAGTGCAAAACCCACATCCTTTGTGTGTTTCTCCATTGATGACGTATCCTTATGCTTGAGTGAGGTTAAGTAATCCCTTGATAAAGACTGATTTGACCCTTCATTTGTGTTAAGGAGCTCTTGAATTGACTAACGCAGCCCTCAATTTCCATTTGCCCCTTGTTTTACCCTGGCTAGTAAAACGAAAGTGATGATGAATAGTAAAAAGGGCTTCGCGCCTTTTTATAACTAAAAACGGGTAACTCATTTTTAAACTTTGGCCCTTTGACGAATTCAGTCCCTCTCTTTCTTTTCTCCCTTTCTAGTTATAAAAGGAGTTTTTAGAAATTACAAAACTAGTCCTTATGGTTTATAAAAAGAGTGAATGGGCTAGGGTTTTGGGCTTATGAATCCGGGTGAGGCCCATTTAGGCTTAGGGACCATTTATGGATTTTTCTGAAAGTTGAGGGGCTTAAATGGAATATTTTGGGTCTTGTTGACTTTTGTTGACCATGATTTGACCACTTTGACTGAGGGTTTGACTTTTCCTGGCTTTGCTTTCGGCTTTTGTTCACTCTTTCGTTCTCGTGTCCGTGCTTGCTTGTTTTTGATGGTTTTCTTGTGATTTTTGATATATCCGTACCTGCACACACAAAACACAAATACAAGCATATTTTTGCCATTTTTGGTCTGTTTTGGGTTTATTTGGGCTATTTTAAGCATAAATGTATATGTGTATTCTAAACTTATCAGATAGCATTCTTATTCGATGTTGACTTTTAAAGGTTAATGAATAACGATTCTTTACGATCAGAGTAGCGCAGCAGAAGCGTGGTGGGCCCATAACCCACAGGATTCCACAAATCAAAGTTATTCTATCCACCCAGATTCTACCAGAATCTAGAGAAATTCTATTGACTATCACCAAGAGGTATGATCTTGAAAATAAGTAGACGTGTGAAAGGAGGTAATTATAATTATGGTGTACAACATAATTATAAATGCATCACACACGTGGACTTGTGACCTTGATTAACCTAACATAAAAATCAAATTCATGCCCAGTACCTACATCTATTCACTATAACTTTCAATTAAATCTCGGGACGAGATTTCTGTAAGGGGTGGAGACTATAACAACCCAAGAATTTTCATCAACCTATTTTACTATGATCACAATTATACGGGGAAATTTTTCGCTTTATTACATTACTTGCATTGTCAATATCTCAGTATGTCATGTAACTTACATAACTAAAGTAGACAAGCTCACGCAACCTATCTATGGCAATCCTATCTTCATATATGTCAAGCAAACATCATAACATGTCAAGTCAATATCATCATATCCTTTTTACAAAGTACATTATTCCTATAATGTACCATTCGCAACGTTATATCAAAACGAGCTTTAAACCATTATCGTATACCTCTAAACCCTAATTCCATGAAAGGTTAATATCTAAAGTGAATGTACAAGCTACTAAAGCATATATACAAGTAACATAACATCTCATTTGAAATATAAAATCTCTTCAAATCAAAGTACAAGTCCTTAAAAGCTCAATATACAAGTCATTAAGCATGACATCTAAAATAGCCGTTTTACCTCCGTTTTCATTCTAATTTCTTCACCATCACTTGTGTACAAGCTACTACACTCAATATACAATGTGTAAACCCTAATTATTCTATTCATAAACTTTCATACACATTTTTACTCTTAAAACCCTAATTCAAAACTCAGAAACCCTAACCCGAGCTAAATACTACACTATGACCCGTTTCTTCGTTTTTATCCATTGTAAACCTAAACCAATACTCAAATAAGTTGTAATAACTTAATTTACAACATTCTCAATCATATACAATCATCATTTCATCATTTTACTTCAACTATATGCAAATGGAATCCGAGAAACCCTAAACGTACCTAAATGGATCATTCGACTCGTTTACTCGTTTTTAACCATTTCAATCTTGAACAACCAATCAAATACCATTGTAAACTCATAATATGAGTTTACAATTCATTATCCATCTTTGTCTTGACAATGTACGCAAGTTAGAAAGCTAGAAAACCCTAATGAACTCAATATGAGCCCTAATTCAAACCCGCGGCTTATTATTCCATTTCAACCCATTTTAACTTAAACCAATGATCAATCCTCATTGATAATCCATTATACAATACCTAAGATCAGTATTCAATCACCTTTGATCAAGATTACACAAATTATAAGCCAAGGAAACCATGAAAACCCTAAACGAGCCCTATGTGAACCCGCGACTTTATTTATTCAATTTCGACCCGTTTTAAACCAAACCACTTGCTAACTTTTGTTAATACTTCTTATTAAAAACCTTAAGATCATATTTTAATCATTCCTTGATCAATGCTCACAAAATATAAGCCAAAAACTTAAATTCGAACCCTAAAACCGCAAAACAGACCCGCGACTAGTTTTTACCCATTTTTACCCATTTAAAACTCTTCCCATGTGCAAGCACCTCAATGAATCACCCACATGTATCCTCAAGCAGCTTATGCACCTGCTTAAACAATCCCATGGCCAAAATTGAAGCCACATGAACCCCTTTTAGCTCAAAACAGTCGTGGCAAGCATGAGGAGTATCCACACCTTCAATCTAGTTTCATAGACTCCCACATCTGATTTTCTAGTCTCTACACATCATATACTAGCCCTAACACATGTCAAGAACAGATCCTAAGTGTTGCTTACTCCTCTTAACCTCCAATGAGTATAAATAGGGGTCTTGGGCACTCATTCTAACTCGCACCACCCCATCTTCTCTCTATAACCCATAGGCAGCAATCCTTTGCTCCCTTATGATCCTAGGATCATTAAAGAAGTTCAAGAAGTGAAGCCCTAAAGAATTGAAGCCTTGGAGTGAAGATACAAGGCGTACGAGTGGAAATACTACCCGAAACGACCCATTTCCACCATTTTTGCTCCTTGAAGCTCAAACCCAGGTTCTAGATATTCTACTTCTGCTCCTACACTTTTATAATGTTCATATGATCCTAAATATACTCTTGTTAAAGTTTCATAACTCAATTCATGCTCATTTTCCATTTTGATCCAAAACCGTACACCCGAAACCCTAATTTCGCGTTTTTCTTAAAACTAAATGTTATAATGGTTAAATATTGTTATAATCTATCCTAGCATGCTTAAATAATGTTAAAATAACCACTTTATTGATTAATGAAGGAATTTGAACTTAAAACCCGCGCGTTTACGTTTTGAAACCCTAATTTGACCCGTTTTGCTTCCTAGCTTTAACGAATCGTTTTTTAAACTTGTGTTGAATTAAAACCATCATATTTAGTTTATTATAACTTATAAATGTCTATTAAAATGTTAAACTAAGCTTGCATGGCAATTTGGACATGTTTTGTAATTATAATCCATGCAAGGGGTATATATCGTAACTTTCGGAAACTTATAACTAAAAGGACTAAAAGTGTCATTTTATCAAAGTTATAACTCCAGGGATCTATTATGTCACTTTTCAAAGTCCAAGGTTTTACTTTGGTAATTTTTCAAAGTTGAAGGAACCAAAGTTCGTAAAAAATGCAAACTCTAAGGGCTATATGCAATTTCAAAACCCTATAGGGTCTAAAATGTAACATTTTGAAAATATATAAAATCATGTTTAAAACCTTACAAGACATAACTTTAAATTAACGCTTCTCAGTGCCTTAACATTTCCCAGATATTGGATTAAAAACGCTTATAAACTGATTACTAAATATCACAATACTAGGGAGCTTCATATTACGGAGTTACATCTTGGTTATTAACTACTGACTGAGTTGTTGGTTGTACGATTTAAAGTGCGCCAATCTCCTCAAATGTTTAATTAAAATGACTTTCTGAATTATGATGGCCCGAACAGTAACAATAATACAAACTCTTTCAATAAAACTTAAACTCTTAAACCAAAATTCTAGAGTACAATCTTCCTAAGTCCCAAAATATTTTACTCTGGATGCGTGGACGTGGCTGTTTATTATCATTTTTCTATATCAACCTTACGCTGGTTAAGATGGTGATAAAAGGCGTCACTTTCACTTTGGAATATTTATTACATCTAACATATCAGGTGAATTCAATAACATCGCCTTTACTATTTACATGTTTTATAAACCCGCGAGGGATACATGCTTGTTACATACTCTTTTACCTTACCCATTTATATTGATATACAATAGATTACTTTTCAAAGTGATTAGTGAATACATAGCCTCGCATTTCAATCTTTTCATAAACCCGTGAGGGGGATACCTGCTATAAATTACGAATACAAGTTACATGTTATCCTGACATATCATTACAATTGCTGTCTAAGTTATCTATCCTACAAGTCGTTAAATTTGACTTCAAGTCGTTAAATTGACTTTTGGATATTAATGTGTTAGTTTCATAAATCCTACAAGTCGTTAAATTTGACTTCAAGTCGTTAAATTGACTTTGGATATTAATGTTAGTGTAATAAATCCTACAAGTCGTTAAATTTGACTTCAAGTCGTTAAATTGACTTTGGATGTTAATATGTTGATATTATGAGCTCTTCAAGTCATCAAATTGACTTTTGATGATAATGTGTTAGTGCGATGTGTTTAGACAAGGAACAAGACCAGACAAGACCAATCAGACCAAACAAGACGATAACGCAATAATACACTGTTACTATGATAATTGTATTCGTTGCAATTATTACGGGTATATAATAACGTGACCCAAGATCATAACAATACCATTTTCATGATAATTGTGTTTATACAATTATTACACTATGACTTGTATTCAAACTGTTTATCAAACCTATGAATTTCACTCAACCTTTGTGTTGACCTTTTTTATGCATGTTTATCTCAGGTAATTAAGCAACTTATAGCATGGAGTGGCATGGACATGAAGATGGCTAAAACTTGTTATCATTCACATTGGTATGAAACAGATTTTGAAACCATTGCCTTGTAAAAACTCTGATTTGAAAATGAAATGATAACATATCTTTTGAATAAACGTTCTCTTTTGGGTCCTTGTTCTATGATTATGATTGTTGTAATTCCATGAAGTAATACCCCAAGAGTAGCTTCCGCTGCTATAAATTGTAAAAATGGGGTGTTAACAAGATTGGTATCAGCCCATGGTTATAAGGAGAACAGACAAAACCTAACTATAACCACATTTCTTTCTAGCCATCAAAGTCTTCTGTGCCACTACTTCCAGAACAAGTTATGTAAATACTACCTACTATGATACTATTACATAAATAACTTTATGTTTATTTACAACTAGGTTTTAATAGAACGATGTCTTTCTCCCAACCTACTCTACTTCCGAAATTGATGAGCTACGCTTTTTCCATCTAATGAATAATTCTTAACTATACTTCGGTACTCATCAATTATTTCCCAGTTTTTCATGGAAGCAAATTCTTTTACTCTTCGAAAAAACTCTAACGATATATGGATTCCACCGGTATTCTCATCTTTCTTTCTAACAATAATACTTAGGTTTAAGGACGTACAAACAATTTATTCTAAGGATTACCTAATTTCATCACCAGATCCTATTACTCCACCAACTATTTTGACTCTATCTCCGATTATTACCACCATCACTACTATTTAATCCTCGATATTTCTTTATTCTTGAAGAACTATTACCACCTAAGAAGCGAATCCATTCCCCATCTTCTTCCTCAACTACGTTAACTTACTTCATGTCCCGAATCAAACCAGTGATTTGGTATCTCCATCTTCCTCCAGGTTTATACTCCACCCCCCTTCAGAATTTGAAATAGGAAAATGTCTAATAAGAGATGTACATGAACATCATGAAGGACAAATCGAAGATATTATTGAATTACATAGATGAACTCTATCGTCAACCCATCGAGAAAATTGGAGAAGGAACTATTGATAGAATGACATACAAAGAAATAGTGACAACTAAAGACCGAACTCAAGAAAACCATACTCAGATTATTCAAACTATCAAAGAAGTAGTTAGGGTAAAAGGATAAGATTGCCTTTGCTTACTACATAATTTCCGATCTTGAACAAATCATTGAGAAAATCCAAGCTCGTCACCAAACAGATTAGGAGGATCTTTAGGATGTCATCTACCGGCTCAGAATCAACAAACTCTTAGAATAGTTATAAGCTTAACCCAGCAGAGGATGTGAGTAAACGCTTGTCAAATCTTGACTATGTACAGTAAGAAGGCAAGTTATTTATAAAGGCAATCCCGTTTCGTATCTTATTGTTTCCAACTTATCTCTCTTTCATCATCATTTCCACCATTTGCATCATTATCTCCGTCTTCATGAATCATACCAATACCCTAATGCTTAAAATTCAAAAATATGCAATTCTCTTTAAGCATTTTAAGCATCACATTTTCTTTTAAGTATTACCTTTCAAAACTTGTGATGTCATTCTTACTACGCGTTATCTTGTGTTAATAGAATGCCTCCCAAAAGGACGTCAACATCTAAAACACCGGCCATAACTTTAATTCCATCCAACAACTGATTAATGATGGCATTTCCTCAGCTCTAAAAGCAGCAACTGCATCTCAATGGCAAGTGCTAGTAATCCCAACAGGAACACTGGACCTACTGGAACTCAGTAGTCAAAAACAGGAAAACTAAAAGAGTTCCGTTAGCTGTCAACCTTCTACTTCCAGAATGGTACAGGAAAGGAGAGCAGTGGCCTCATGTCTCTGGGTTTGAGCGTATGAATCAGTATTTTCTCTCGTAGCCACTAGTCCGAAGAAAAACAAAGTGACATATGCTACCGGTACTTGTACCGATTAGCCCCCTGTATTGGAGAATTCATACGCTCAACCTATTAGAATAGATCAAGCCAATCAAATCACTTGGACCGAATTAAAAAGACTCTTAACCGATAAGTATTGCCCTCGAACTTAGAACAAGAAAATGGAAGTTGAATTAACAACTTGTTGTAAAAGGAAATGATCTTAATACTTACATTAGAAGAATCCAAGTAATTAGCCGTTTAACCAAACATGTACCAAATGCCGAGAAACTCATAGAAAGTCTTCCATCAATGGATTACCAAAAGTATTGAAGGAAAATGTTTACGCTCCGAAGCCTCAAACTTTGAAGGAAGCCATCAACATAGCCCAGAGGTTAATGGATCAGATAATAAAGCATGATTATGTGCAAGAAGCTAATGATCGTAAACGAAAGCTTGAGGATAAGGGAAACATCATCAACAACAACTACAGATCATAAACCTAATCTGACAGCACACAGACACACACACCCACTCACATCACTTAACCACCGACAAACAAATAGAAGACACAGAACCTTCAGTGTACTTATACTTGCCACCAAGTTAATATACTGGGAAACCTTCCCTTTGTGTAAATATGTCTAGACAACATCACAAAATATAACGGAGACCTTGCAAGTGTCCTAGGTGTCAGGTTTTTTGCAACAAAAGAGGTCACCAGAGCCAAGTACTTGACAAAAACAACAGGGCAAACAAGAAAGCATACTTAGAGATAAGCTTCTTTTGTTTACTTTAGGATTATCGCTAAACCTAGAAACAACTCTCAAGGATATACAAGTCTCATCATAATCTTCTTCAATCTATAAACCCCAATCATCAAGAAACAATCCTCATCGTCTTTGTTACTTTTCAATCCTACTATATAGACTCTTAGCAATAAGAGCGTCAACTCTTATCATATGTATAAGTTCGTATGTAAAGTTATCCATGAAACTAATCAAATGTGATGATTCCATTTACATCTTGTGTTATCTGAATGATAACAATCAAAACTATCGACATCATTTGCATTCCATTACTCTATCACTAAATAATTCAACTCTGAATACTTTTATCCTCATACCATTTTATTAATTATCCTAGCGATTATACATGGGCATTCAGTACAATCAACATCATCAATACTTTAATATACCAATCATGATCATATATTTTCTACTACACTTACGCAAATCTGTTTTATGCTTAGGATAAGACGATTTACATGATACATCTTATTGAAATGACACACTTAGGGGAGCAATTCTCATTGGAATTAGGAAATTATAAATCTCCGAACTATGAATATTACATAAATTCTCAGTTTACATGGAGTGAGAAACCTTCTTTTATGTAATGATCACAATTATAAATAAGTAGGCTTAAAGTATATAAGCATAAACGTACAAACAAGCTTTTCTTACCTCAATCCGATTGGTACACAACAAAATCCCTTAAACATATAACCATTATTACACTCTTCATATACCAAGTCATCTATCTAGTTCATATCAAAAATATGTACCGTTCACGAAGATTATCACTCTCTCTCAACGAAATTCATAATCATATCCTCTGACATTACTCATTCCATGAGCTCCATATTTCAAAACTTTTCTTTCATAGTTCTGCAACATAAATACAACAACAGAAACCCATCAAAATCTATACAATGACAAATGATTTCAATACCACTAGTATGACAATTTTGACAAAAGACATTATGTGATAGCATTCTTATTTGATGTTGACTTTTAAAGGTTAATGAATAACGATTCTTTACAATTAGAGTGGCGCAACAGAAGCGTGGTAGGCCCATGACCCACAGGTTCTGTAAATCAAAGTATCCCATCCACCCAGGTTTTATCAAGATCTGGAGAAATTCTATTAGCTGTCATCAAAAAGGTGTGGTCTTGAAAATAAGTAGACGTGTGAAAGGAGGTAATTATAATTATGGTGCGCAACATAATTATAAATGCATCACACACGTAGACTTGTGACCTTTGATGTAACCTAACATAAAAAAATCAATATTTCTGCCCATGTAGCCTACAATCTATTCCGGTATAACTTTCAATTATATCTCGGGACGTCAGATTCTGTAAAGAGGTGGAGATACTATAACACCACAAGAATTTTTTCATCTCACCTATTGTTAACTATGATCACAATTAATTAAGGGGACATTTTTTTTCTACTTATACATTACTTGCATTGTCAATATCTCAGTATGTCATGTAACTTACATAACTAAAGTAGACAAGCTCACGCAACCTATCTATGGCAATCTATCTTCATAATGTACAAGCAAGATATCAAGAGACATGTCAAACTAATATCATCATAATTGGACAATAGTCTTTTTACAAAGTACATTATTCCTATAATGTACCATTCGCAACGTTATATCAAAACGAGCTTTAAACCATTATCGTATACCTCTAAACCCTAATTCCATGAAAGGTTAATATCTAAAGTGAATGTACAAGCTACTAAATCATATATACAAGTAACATAACATCTCATTTGAAATATAAAATCTCTTCAAATCAAAGTACAAGTCCTTAAAAACTCAATATACAAGTCATTAAGCATGACATCTAAAATAGCCGTTTTACCTCCAATTTTTTCAACATCACTTGTGTACAAGCTACTACACTCAATATACAATGTGTAAACCCTAATTATTCTATTCATAATCTTTCATACACATTTTTACTCTTAAAACCCTAATACAAAACTCAGAAACCCTAATCCGAGCTAAATACTACACTATGACCCGTTTCTTCATTTTTATCCATTGTAAACCTAAAAACCAAACCAAATAAGTTGTACTAACTTTAGATTACTACATTAACACATATACAATCATCATTTCATCATTTTAAACTTCAACTTATAATGCAAATGGAATCGCGACACCCTAAAACGTACCTAAATGGATATGTCGACCTTTACATCGTTTTTTTTAACCATTTCCCACTTGAAACAACCAATCAAATACCATTTTATAAACTCATCTTATGAGTTTACAATTCATTATCCATCTTTGTCTTGACAATGTACGCAAGTTAGAAAGCTAGAAAACCCTAATGAACTCAATATGAGCCCTAATTCAAACTCGCGGCTTATTATTCAATTTCAACCCATTTTAACTTAAACCAATGATCAATCCTCATTGATAATCCATTATAAAATACCTAAGATCAATATTCAATCACCTTTGATCAAGATTACACAAATTATAAGCCAAGGAAACCATGAAAACGCTAAACGAGCCCTATGTGAACCCACGACTTTATTTATTCAATTTCGACTTGTTTTAAACCAAACCACTTGCTAACTTTTGTTAATACTTCTTATTAAAAACCTTATGATCATATTTAATCATTCCTTGATCAATGCTCACGAAATATAAGCCAAAAACTTGAATTCGAACCCTAAAACCCCAAAACAGACCCGCAGCTAGTTTTTACCCATTTTTACCCATTTAAAACTCTTCCCATGTGCAATAACCTCACTAAATCACCCACATGTATCCTCAAGCAGCTTATGCACCTGCTTAAACAATCCCATGGCCAAAATTGAAGCCACATGAACCCCTTTTAGCTCAAAACAGCCGTGGCAAGCATGAGGAGTATCCACACCTTCAATCTAGTTTCATAGACGCCCACATCTAATTTTCTAGTCTCTACACATCATATACTAGCCCTAACATATGTCAAGAATAGATCCTAAGTGTTGCTTACTCCTCTTAACCTCCAATGAGTATAAATAGGGGTCTTGGGCACTCATTCTAACTCGCACCACCCCATCTTCTCTCTATAACCCATAGGCAGTAATCCTATGCTCCCTTATGATCCTAGGATCATTAAGAAAGTCATGAAGTAAATCCCTAAAAAATTGAAGCCATTGAAGTGAAATACAATGGCGGTACAGTGGAAATACTAAACCCGAAATGACCCATATTCCAACCATTTTTGCTCCTTGAAGCTCAAACTAGGTTTCTAGAATATTCAACTTCTGCTAACTACACCCTTATAATGTCCATAATGATCCTAAATATACCTCTTGTTAAAGTTTCATAACTCAATTCATGCTCATTTTCCATTTTGATCCAAAACCGTACACCCGAAACCCTAATTTCGCGTTTTTCTTAAAACTAAATGTTATAATGATTAAATATTGTTATAATCTATCCTAGCATGCTTAACTAATGTTAAAGTAACCACTTTATTGATTAATGAATGAATTTGAACTTAAAACCCGCGCATTTACGTTTTGAAACCCTAATTTGACACGTTTTGCTTCCTAGCCTAACGAACTTTTAAACTTGTGTTCATTAAAACTTCATATATTTTAGTTTATTATAACTTATAAAATGTCAATTAAAATGTTAAACTAAGCTTGCAATGGGCAATTTGGACATGTTTTTGTTAACTATAATCTATCAAGGGTTATATATCGTAACTTTCGGAAACTTATAACAAAAAGACTAAAAAGTGCATTTTATCAAAGTATAACTCCAGGGATCCTATTATGTACCTTTTCAATTCCAAGGTTTACTTGTATATTCTTTCAAGTTGAAAGGACCAAAGTCGTAAAAAATGCAAACTCCAAGGGCCTATTAGCAATCTTCAAACCGAGTCAAAATGTAACATTTGTGAAAAAGTATAAATTCAGGTTTTAAAACCATACAAGAGCATTCACATTAATTAACGCTTCTCGTGCTTAACATTTCCAGATATGGATTAAAACGCTTAAAACCGATTATATCATATCACAATACTATGGAGCTTCATATTAAGGAGTTTCATCTTGGTATTACGTTCTGACTGAGTTGTTGGGTTTACGATTTAAAGTGCCCTAGCTCCTCAAACGTTTACTGAATGACTTCTAAATTATGATGGCCCGAACAGTGATACAATAATTCCAAACTCTTCAATCAAACTCATAACTCTTAAAACTAAAGTTCTAGAGTACAATCTTCCTAAGACTCAACATATTTACTCAGGTTGCGTGACGTGACTGTTTACTATCATTTTACTATATCAACCTTCCCCGGTTAAGATTGTGATAAGGTCGTCAGCTTTCATTTTAGAATATTTATTACATCTACCTACCAGTGAAGTTCATAACTCGGCCTTTACTTTTATTTATACATGTTTTATAAACCCGCAGGGGGGGGATACATGCTTGTTACAAACTCTTTTACATACTTATTTATCTTATAACAATATGATTACTTTTCAAAGACTTATTGAATACATAGCCTCGCATTTCAATCTTTTCATAAACTCGTAAGGGGGATACCTGCTATAAATTACAAAATAAACATAGTTACACGTTATCCTGACATACATTACAATGAGCTGTCTAAGTAATCCTAACCAACAAGTCGTTAAATTTGACTTCCAAGTCGTTAAAATTGACTTTAGATATTAATGTGTTTTAGTTTCCATAATCCTACAAAGTCCGTTGAAATTTGACTATCAAGTCGTTAAAATTGACTTTGGAAATTATGTTAGTGTATAAATCCCCACCAGTCATTAAATTTGACTTCAAGTCGTTAAATTAACTTTGGATGTTAATATGTTGATATTATGAGCCTTAAAGTCCATCAATTGACATTTTAGGATGAAAATGTGTTATTAGCTATGTAGTTTAGAACAAGGAATAATGACTCAGACCAAGACCAATCAGACCAAACAAGACGTAACGCAATAATAAACTGTTACGAATGATAATTGTATCGTAGCAATTATTACGGGTATATAATAAACGTGACCCAAGATCATAACAATGACCATTTTTCAGATAATTGGTGTTTACAAATTATTTACACTATGACATGTATTCAACTGAGTTTTTTTTTTCATCTAAATTTTTTTTTTTTTTTTTTATTTTTATTTTATTCAAACCTATGAATTTCACTCAACCTTTATGTAGACTTTTGAGCATGTATATCTTAGGATTATTGAGCAATATACAACGGAGTGGCATGGACTCGAAGATGGATAAAACCTGTTATCAATATCACAATGTAATGTAACTAGATTTGGACCTCTGCCTTTGTAAAACTCTAATTTGAAATGAACGATAACATATCTTTTGAATAAACGTCTCTTTTGGGTCGTTTTCTATGATTATGATTGTTGTATCCATGAAGTAATACCCTAGATTAGCTTCCGCTGCTATATTTTAAAAATGGGGGTGTTACACTCTATGGTCTTAAACAAGCTCCACGCGCGTGGTATGATATGCTGTCTAGTTTTCTACTATCACAAGAATTCTCTAAGGGTGCAGTCGATCCAACACTATTCACCAGAAAAGCAGGACGCGACATCTTATTGGTACAAATTTATGTCGAAGATATAATTTTTTGCCTCTACTAATCCTGCTATGTGTGATGAATTTGCTAAAATAATGACTTCTAAATTTAAGATGTCGATGATGGGACAAATGAATTTCTTTTTAGGACTTCAGATTTCTCAATGTCCAAGAGGCATCTTTATTAACCAGTCCAATTATGCTCTTGAAATAATAACAAAATATGGTATGCTATCTAGTGATCCCATTGACACCCCTATGGTGGACAAAAGTAAACGGGATAAAGATCTACAGGGGAAGCCAGTCGATCCTACACATTACCATGGGATGATTGGGTCCTCAATGTATCTTACATCCAACATACCAGACCTAGTATTTCCAGTGTGCATGTGTGCTCGGTATCAAGCAAAGCCCACCGAAAAGCACCTACATGCAGTTAAGTGAATCTTTCGATACCTGAAAGGAACCATTGATATGGGTCTTGGTATTCGAAAGATTCTTTCATTACTCTAACAGCATATGCAGATGCAGACCACGCCGGGTGTCAAGATACTAGACAAAGCACATCTGGAAGTGTACAATTCTTGGGAGATAAACTTGTTAGTTGGTCATCCAAAAAGTAAAAGAGCACTGCTATCTCCAGTACAGAGGCGGAATATATTGCTTTATCTGGGTGTTGTGCTCAAATCTTATGGATGAGATTACAACTAACAGACTATGGGCTTAAATTCAACAAGATTCCTCTGTACTGTGATAACAAGAGTGCAATCGCATTATGCTGCAACAATGTTCAACACTCGAGATCTAAGAATATAGATGTGAGATACCACTCTATTAAGGAGCAAGTAGAGAATGGAGTTATGGAACTCTACTTTGTTAGAACCGAATATCAACTTGCAAACATCTTCATAAAAGCTTTGCCACAAGAAAGATTCAACTTCTTGGTCGAAAAGCTGGGAATGAAAAGCATGTCTCCTGACACACTAAAGAGTCTGACAGAGGAAGAAGACGAGTAATGGTGGTAACTCGTGGTATATCCTGTGTATTATATGTCTATAAGAAAATAAAAACACAAAAAGATTTTTCATTTTATATAAATTTTTCAAAAAGAAAATAGAAAATTAAAAAATCAGAAAATACAAAAATATATTATCTCTAACATGTATTCTGAAAATTGATAACATTTACAGCCTTAGAAGTGTAATTTAACAATGATACGAGGCTTTAAATGAAGTTCGAGCAGAAGTTCTAAGTACTTTTAAAACATGTCAAATGGCTTGCTATTATTTTAGATAGCAATTCGGTCATCAATTTAAAGGCAAGTTTTTCGCCAAAAAAAAAACTTGACCTCTCAACGGGAAATTAATTTTTCTCGAGAATGAATTGCTTCATAATCATTCAAAGACTTGTGTTTACTTTGCAACACAACCCGTCGAACAACTTTGAAGTCCCTGGCAACGGCGCCAAAAACTTTGATGTGTTTCAAAAGCTTTAAATTTATAAGACTGAAAATACCGATTTATTATATGGAAACACACGGGTAAAAGTATAACCCACGTATGTAGTATAATCTTTTTAGGTAAGACCAAGTCGTTCACAAGGATTTACGTAGTGGTCGAATAATCAGATAAAAAATAAACTTTAACAGACTTAAAATAAACTAAAATGAATTCAATAATGAGAAAGATGACTACTCGGATAATTTCATATAACTCATAAGCAATGGTGGAAATTACGATCTCAAACTTACGACTTTAATTTATAAAAAGGGTTTTCTCGTCAGAAAATGTTTTTACAAATTAACTTGTTTAACTTAAGACTTATATTTAGCTAACTCGATCAAAATATGTCACTCAAATCATCTAGTTACTATTATATCGAATCTATTTTGTTTATTAAATAATATAGGTGGATTTCTCGTCACAAATGATACAGGTCATAGACAAATCTTTAAAACTATATAATTCACAACGGGTCTTTCGACCTATACCGGTGTGAGTATATAATCAAAGTTGATAAGATTGGACACGATAGGATTTTAAGATAATCTTGAGATTAACAAGATCGTAATTATACCAAACGCTTATTCATTATATTATTTTCACCGAGTAGTCATGAGAGATTTAGCCTCTTATGGCTATGAAGTTCATAACAAAATTAAGAAGAATAACAAGAAACATATTATGTCCGGGTAAAAATATGGATCAAACTCTATCTGTACAAGTTTGGAATCGTAGTACAACCTTTATTTCACTAAACTATGATGTTGTTCTTCTTTGTTCTTCTTGGTTTGATCTTCAATCTTCAAAATATTATGGTGTTTATGAAGGGGATGAGAGAAATGGAGTGAAGGAATGATAGGAATGAAGTGAGGAATGAGTTTGAGATATGAAAAAGTGTGTGAAACTCGTCTCTATTTATAGGCTAAAATTGGGTCGAAGAGCGGCGAGAACAGTCCTAGCTCTAGGTACGACCACACACCCGATCCATAATTCTCCTAGCAACCATTCTCTAAACTGACGACTTCACAATAGTACCAGGTCATCATAGCCAAGCAAGTTCTATCAAGATTAGATAGGTTTTCACATAAAAGGGTAATCTATAAAATCATGCGTCATTTGATAAGCCTTATATTTGTAAACAATCAAAAAAAGAGAATCAAGTAGCCATGGTTGTAAACTTAGGAAGTTGCCCCGCCAAGATGCATGCAATCTCACTTTGGTCTGAACTCAGTAAAAGACATTTAAACTCTATCGTTTTTTTTTTTGGGTAACAGGGTTACCGCCGGTAAGTATAATTACATACAATTCGTTTAAAACGATGGAATGTGGCTGAAATACCACATTAACCTCAAGCACAAGCTTGAACTACCACTAACTCAAATGGGACATGCCCCAAATGAAATACATAAATAAACTAAAATACGTCCCAATTCTCCTTTGCAAACTTCCAAGCCGAAAGCTCAATTAGCCACACATAAGACATACACATCATAAACAACGGAAAGGCACACATTATAGCCAAAGGATCTGGGCTATACATCCAACGATCAAGCAAACTGATCACATTAGCCGAGTTCTTGAATTTAAACGATAAGAGCTTGAGGCGAACCGTTACCATGATAACATCCCTTAACTCTTCTGGAGTTCGCTTAACATTCTTAAACAAACGATTATTACGTTCCAGGCCACTAACAAATAAGAAATACTGAGCCAAAATAAGTTTAACCACAAATGCTTCTAGCCGTTCTCCATATTTTGCCCATAGACAGATAGATGAGCACAATATCATAAAGAAACGTGGCACTAACTCCATATCAGCAAGATGACGCACTAACTTCCAAACCTTGGATGAATATGGACACTCAAAAAATAAATGATACAGCCTCTTACATCACCCTTTTATACAAAAAGCATCCTTACGAAATTGTTTGAAAACACAATCGGGTTGGGCTATCTTGAAGCGACATACATACGTATTTTCATCAAACCAGGATCCTAACTTTTTCTGGGCTGTGAAAACATATGAGATTTTCGCTAATTCACAAAGCCGAGCCGAGCCATTAGATAAGAGGATTAAAAAAAGTTCTCACGGTTCCCGCTATTTTTGTTAGTGAGTTTTCCACAAAGTCGCCAGTTAACTTTTGGGGTTTGTTGCATGTTTAACACTTCTTTATCTTCTTGATGCTACATGATCACATTAGGGTTTCATGGGGAAGAATACCACTCAGATTGCATCAGGTATCCACTGGTACTGCACATGTAGAACTAGGGCTACAAACATATGAAAGATAGGAGAGTACGAACAACTGGTAATCAAGTCAATTGGGAAATCGACTTGGGATTGACTTATAGTCGATTATGGGATATACTCATAAGGGTTTTGAAACCCTTTGGTTTGTTTGGTCGACCGATCGACTAAGGAGATGAGAGCGGGGGATTTTAGGGTTTAGAATATTGATTATGAACCCCTTAGAAGGCCTCTGTATTTATAGGCTTCCAAGGGACAATCCTAATACAATTAGGAAACCTTTTAATTAACGTAATGTACATAAGTTTGCCAACTTGTCAAACTTAATCACCTCCTATGGGATTCGGTTGACCATATAACCCTAAGAGTTTATGGTTTTGCCTTTTATACTTTAAATATATTTATCTTTGATAAATATATACAGTGATTTATTACCATTTTACCTCTCTATGAGAATATTACCGTATTCTCATTTCCTCTTTACTTCAATTTCATTTCATCACTTTCTTCTCATTTCTGCTTGTGTGTTCCTTTTAGTGTGCACTAGTGTGACCCCTCGACATTTCTATGAAGACTAGTTCTGAGAGACGTTGTTCTTTGCACATAAATCATTTCAACTATAACAACATAAGAAATCACAAAAATATAATTAACCATACAAATAACCTACTAAAACATTATGACCAAAATACTTAAACAACAACGTCAAACTAGTAAAGCAAACATGACAAGGCAAAAATGGTGCCATCTTTATTCCTAAATCGACTGTTAACTCTACACCTCGTTATAAAACTTAATAAAATCGAGTTTCTCTCGAATGCTTTCATTTATCTCTTCAATCGTAAACACTATAATACTACTTCTCTTCGTATCACTCCCAGTCATCCTTTGACGGGTGTATTTTCCGTATTCATTAATAGTAGTTTCAAGCATGTTATGAGACCTTAAAATCTCTGCATGGCGACTCCTAACTCTTTTAGCAAACATGGACAAAAACACCCTTAATTCTTCCTTTGCTAATCTCTCTTCTTCAATTTCGGATTGTAATTTCTCAATGATTACTATATAACATCATTTGAATTGTTAGCTTAAAATGATGAAGTATTTTTCAAGCATGAATAATTACATCACGTTTCCTTACTTTAAATAGAGAATAAATTACTATTAAAACTCATATGTCAAATCAATTTTAGAACAATTTGTCGCTTACCAAAATAAATCCTGCACAATCTTTGTTCACGTAGGTAACATTTCACTGCCACGTATACATCTCATAGAAGGCCGAATTCCTGTCAAGTCTTGTTCGGATTAAATATAAAAAAGATCATCCGGTGAGTTATCATTTGGTTAGAACACGTGCATTTCGTCGGCTATCTGCCTTAACCAGTGTAATGAGTGACTTGTAGGTAGAAATAATGCCTAAAAACGTTATTAATATTTTTTGACCTTTTTACGTTTTGATAATCACAAAATGTAAAAACGCTTAATGTAAAATTAAACGTAAACAAGTAATTAGTAGTAAATTTTTATTTCGAAATTTAATCACTTGAAGGTATGAATAAATAAATACTTAATGCATTTTATGATCAAATAAATTTTTATTCAACCTCACATATTTTTATAAAATGTTACAAATATTTTAATAACTTTTACAAAACATTTTTTACATTTAAAAGAAATGTTTTATTTAAAATAAATATTTTGAATTCAAATTTTCTACCTAAAAACGGCTAAAAATGTTTCAGAATACACATCCCCTGGAAAAGACAAAAAAGGGAGCGTCCAAGCCTGGGCTGCCCCCCTTAAATATAAGGGCGGCCCCTTAGTGATAAGGGGGGCGACCTAAGAGCAAAGGAGGCCGGCCAAGCCAAAACGCTCACAGCTTTGCCTTTAAATACTAGATTGTTCCCCGCTGTTTTTCTCACCTCTTGCACACACATTCTTTCTGTTCTAAACTAGTTTATAAATCTCTTCTATTCCTTTGTTCATTTAAACATAAGGCTTTGTTTCCAAGTGATCCAAGCTTAAACTCTCAAGTGCAAGAAAAGAATACTTTCTACCTTCAAATGAAGAAGTATTATAACTTAGTGTGTGTCCTTGCAACCTTGTTGCAATTGTATTATATCTTGTAAATCATTTGTGTATATTGTGAAGGTGTGTATAATAGTTAGGTTGTAGTGATCATAGGAAGATTAGTTAGATCGTGGTGATCGTCAAGAGTTTAGATAAATCGGGGTGATCTAGTTGTTGTCTACGTGAAGTGTAGTGAAGTTGTGAAGTGTAGTGAAGTTGTGAAGTGAAGTGAAGTTGTGAAGTGAAGAGAAGGTGTGAAGTGAAGTGAAGTTGTGAATTGTTGTAAAGTAGTGCAGTTAGTATTTTAGTCCTCAAAATACAAAAGTTGTGATAGATTGGTTCTAGCTAGTATTATAAAAAGAACACGGACATTTGGAATTAGTGGTCAGAAATTGTGTTATGCTATTAGTTGTGTACGGTTTTCTCCGCCTAAAGGGAGCTTGTTGACATAGTGAAGAAAACTCTCGAGTTTGGTGCTCGGGGAGTAGAGTAGGGTGAAGAGGTGCTTCGTTACCGAACCATTATAAATCCTTATGTTATGGTTTGATCTTTCTTACTCTTATCTCTTGTCTTGCATATCAATTTCCAATCTTGTTATCACTTATTTATTTTAGTTCTATTGTTCATAATTGATGTAAATAATTGAATCACAAAAAGCGAATCTAAGTTTTTTATAAACAAACCATTTACATTAAATTAAAAAGCTATGGGGTTTAAACTATTTCAACCCCCCTTCTAATTTTCCCACATTGGTATCAAGAGCCAGGTCCAAACATGATTTTTAAAATAAACTGATTTTAAAACATAATCGATCTATGGAACCAAGAAAAATATTTAAAGGGCAATTTTATTGCAAAGAACCAACGCACTATTTGACAGTGATGGATTTTATTTATTAGAAAAATAGTTTCGAAACTTATGTGAAATCAAAAGAGTCTAATCTTTGGCATGTTATTACCTAATGTTATTTTCTCCCATTCAGAAATAATCCTAAACTAAAAAGGATGAAAACTTGTTTACATTGATAAACAAATCATGATCATAAAAGAAACTTTGCTAAAAAAAGAATGCTGAAAATGGTAATTTATAATGCTTTGCCACGTAAAGTATACGTAAAGAATTTATGTGTAAAACCGCAAAAGAAAATTGGTGATACTATTATAATCACTCACCAATTTAATAGTCAAGTCAAAAGATAATCGAAAATATGTAGACTTCTTCATTGTTCAACAATATGAACAATAACGATTCCAGAAGAAGAATCGATAGATAATTGAGATCTGACTAGATTTTAACATAATTATTACTAATCTAAAAGCACTTGATGAAGGTTTTTCAGCAAAATTATTTAAGGAAAACATCATAGGGCACTTCACCTAAATGGCGCGCAAGGATACTGCATTGAAGAATCTGAAAGGATTTGTCATCATGACAACTTAAAGTTTATGCAGTGATAAAAAGAAAGATTCTGAAATTGTCAAAGGCAAAAAGAACAAAGTAGATCTCTTGCCTTGAAGGCTAAAAAGGAATCTAGTGATGAAGATAGCTCGACCTCCGAAAGTGAAGACGAAGAATACGCCATGGCGTAAGAGAATTCAAGAAATTCTTCAAAAGACGAGGAAAGATTGGTAAAAAAAACTACAACATGAAAAAAGCCATTTCAAAGAAGTAGAGACGACAAAAATGGTAAAAGTGAAAGAAAATTCTTATAGAATGTTGGATAATTCAATCATCCATCCAGAGAGTGTCCAAAGTCGTCAAGAAACAATAATCAAAGAGCTTTCATTGGAGGAGCGTGAGTGATAAGTGGAGGTGAAGATGCGAGACGAAAAGAATAAAGACGAAACTTGTCTTGTAGCTCAAGCGTCTAACGAGAAATGCTTAGGAATTAATTTGGAGCCCGATGAATGGATTAAAGATAGCGGATGCTCAAAACACATGACGGGGAACCGGAGGCTATTTTCTACATACCAAGCATACAACGGAGGTAACGTTATCTTTGGAAGTAATTTGCGTGGTAACATCATAGGCAAAGGTACGATTTCTCATGACTCTCTAATTATTGAAAATGTTGAGCATGTAGATAAACTAAAATTTAACTTGCTTAGTATTGGTCAAATATGTGATAATAAGTGCAAAGTAATATTTACCAAACACGATAGCAAAATAATCAAAGACGAAAAAGTCATAAGAAATGGAATTATAAAAATAGGTTTATATGTAATGAAACTAGGAAATAAACCAGAAGATAAAATATGTCTTAGAACCTTAGATGAAAACTCTACCTTGTAGCATAGGAGATTAAGTCACGCAAATATGCAATTAATTCAATCTCTAGCATCTAAGGAGTTGGTTAGAAATCTACCTAAGCTTAAATTTGACTGACATTTTTGTGACGCTTGCAAAATTGGAAAGCAAGCTCATGCTAGTCACAAAGCCAAAAATATGGTATCAACAACTAGATGCTTAGAATTATTACACATGGAATTATTTGGCCCTTCCGCCATACGAAGCTATGGGGGGGGGGGGAATCGTTATACCTTAGTAATTGTAGATGACTATTCTCGATATACATGGACTAGATTTTTAGGAAATAAAACCGAAGCTTTCAAAGAGTTTGAAATATTTAGTAAAATGATTCAAAATAAATTAGGATGTTCCATAGTATCAACTAAAACGGATCATGGTCGGGAATTTGATAATGAAGTACAATTCGGAAACTATTATGATTTGAATATGGATTCCTCAACAATTTCTCCGCACCTTGTACTCCACAATCAACATAATGGGATGTAGAAAATTAAAAGAAACTGGCTACTCTACAAGAAATAAGTAGGACTATGTTGAATGAACAATCCATTCCACAAAATTTTTGGTGTAACGCGGTCGATACATCAACCTATATAATTAATAGAATTTCCATTAGACATATTTTAGGAAAAACCCCATACAAGTTGTTAAAAGGTAGAAAACCAAACCCTAACCATTTCAAAGTATTTGGAAGCAAATGAGTCATTCTTAATACAAAAGATTACCTCACCAAGTTTGACTCAAAGTCCTACAAAGGTGTTTTCCTAGGATATTCGCAAAATAGTAAAGCTTATATAATTCTTAACAAACAAACAATGAAAGTCGAATATCCTTTAAATGGACATTCGATAAACTCCTACCCCCCTTAAAACATCACCATAGAGGGATTGATTAATTTAGTCGAAGAAGAAGCTATTGAGGTTAATAAAACAAGACCCTTAGGCAATGATCTCGAAGATAAATCCTTAGAAAACAATGAAATCATAAACATTAAAGAATCTAAAAGTCATCCACTAGATAATGTTATTGGTAACCTAAATCAAAGAACTCTTAGATTACAAGCTCAAGACAAAAGTAATTTCTTTTGTTTTCATTCAACAATAGAACCTAAAAATATAAATGAAGCTTTAAAAGATGAAAGTTGGGTAATGGCCATGCAAGAAGAACTAAACCAATTTAAATCAAATGATGTTTGAGAATTAGTCCATAATCCTATGGATATGACCATTATTGGAACTAAATGGGTATATAGGAATAAGCTCGACTAAAATGGTGTTGTATCTAGAAATAAAGCTAGGCTAGTTGCCCAAGGTTATAATCAACAAGAAGGAATTGATTATGACGAAACTTATGTACCCGTAGCTAGATTAGAATCCATAAGAATATTATTATCTTATGCATGCGCACTAGACTTCAAATTATTTCAAATGGATGTAAAGAGTGCATTCCTTAACGGTTTTATCAATGAGGAGGTTTACGTGGCACAACCTCCAGGATTCATTGACTTCGCAAAACCTAATCATGTTTATAGACTCAAGAAAGCGCTTTATGGACTTAAACAAGCTCCTAAAGCTTGGTACGATAGATTGAAATCATTTCTTATTAAACATGATTATACCATGGGAATGGTAGATAACACACTCTTTACTAAAAATAAAGACTCCAATCTTATAATTGTCCAAATATATGTCGACGACATTATATTCGGATCAACTTGTCAAGAATTGTGTGATGATTTTGTCCCAGATCATAGCACGATTTATTTTGAAATGAGATGATGAGGGGAACTAAATTTTTTATTAGTTTACAAATATAACAATTAGAAGATGCATAGTCTTGTAATCAATCAATATATAGAAATGAAATGCTTAAGAAATTCGGATCAGAAGACTCTAGCCAATGAAAATTCCTATGTCTACGGAGATGAAACATCACGAAAGACGAAAGAAGGTATCCGGTAGATAAATACCAAAAAACAAAGAAGGTGAGTCTGTGGATAATACTAAATATAGAGGTATGATAGGTAGCTTATTATACTTAATGGCAAGTAGGCCCGATATCATGTTTAGTGTCTGCCTTTGTGCACACTTCCAAGAGGATCCTAAAACCTCTCATCTTGAAGCAGTTAAACGTATCTTCTGATACATTAAAGGCACTACGCACTTAGGATTATGGTATCCTAAGGGGTCCGGCATAGAAACCGTAGTATATGTCGACTCTGATCATGCGGGAGATTATGTGTACCGAAAAAGCACTAGCGGTATTTGTATGTTTATGGGATGTTGTTTAACATCTTGGTTTTCGTAGAAGCAAACCGCTCTTGCTATATCCACTACCGAAGCCGAATACGTAAGCGCCGAAAAGGCATGCCAACAAGCACTATGGATGAAACAAGCTCTCGTCGATTATGGCATTAGTCTAGATGATATTCCTATAATGTGTGATAACAAAGGAGCTATAGACTTAAGTAAGAATCCCGTTCAACACTCTCGTACAAAACACATTGAAATTCGTCACCATTTTCTTCGTGACAATGTTCAAAAAGGAAATATTTCCATAGAAAAAGTTTCATCGGAAGATAACATTGCCAACATTCTAACAAAATCCCTTAAACGTGAGCCATTCAATTACTTACGTCTAGGTCTAGGAATGATGGAACAAATTGACTAAATGCCTATTAAGTAACTATATTACCACAAATATTAATAGGAACATAACTCAAAAGTAACAAAAACATTAAACTACAACCAAAATTAACATACCAAAAATAAAAAAACCAGGAAAATAAAATTGTCAGATAGGCGGCCCCCTTAGCTCTAAAGGGCGGACCCCTTAGTGATAAGGGGGTCGACCACATACATAAGGGGACCGACCATCTGACAGTCTGTAAGAAAATTTAAATTATAATTTTTTTACTTCTGAGTCTAGGATTCTATTTTAACCAAGAAATTAGTTACTATCATACTTTCCAAAGTATTAAGAAATTACGCAAACTTGCATTTTGCAAAAGCTTAACTTTCAAAACCTAATATATATGTATAAAAGTCCTAATCCATTTCTCGAAAAACTTCTCACGACTAGGAACTCATGAAAACTTATTTTCATACATTGTTGAGATGCTAAAAACATTTTCCATGCATACACGATGATCTCACACTTATTGCCGAAATATATAATCTAATATATAATTTTTGACAATCTTGGTTGAGCAAAATTAAATTAAGGAGCATTTGGATTATTTCTTAGATTTTTATTTTAGAGTCAAAATAATTGTTACTCCACATTTGTTACAAATAGGCACAAACTAGGATTTGAAATCTAAATCAACATTATACATATAGTTATAACTTGCCTAATAATTATCGATCTTCAATCATGCTTGATATAATAGCAAAATTGATTTCAAAGACTACACATGAGACATATGTTCTCAAACGCTTAAGTCAAGAACCTTTTATATAGGTCATCCTGAGTTTGGGTAAATATGCACCTCATTATATGTAGAACTCTTCATAATTACATATTAGTGGTGATAGTTCATTTGCATGTTTTTGCTTGCTATGTGCTTATATAAATTGGTCCCAATTGCTATAAACATTAGGACTTGCTGCAAAATGGCCTCCAAACAGTCTATATTTTTACCATTTCCTGCAAGAAAACAAAAACCTAGATAACCTGGGTTTTTCCAGGTGGCGGCCCCC
>BQNB010019793.1:0-11383 GCA_026074375.1 Tanacetum coccineum | reverse complement strand
ACATTGCAAGCCGACTAATCCCAAGTCGACTATCGTTTTGAATAGCCTGGAGTCATCGCAGGTGAACCTCCATTTCTCTTATTTTTGTAATACAAACATCTTCTCTTTTCTTTTTTTGTAACAGGCTTTTACCCCGGTAAATATATTAACTAAAAACAATTAAGTACAAATGAAATATGACTGAAGTACAACATTAACCTCAAGTTACAAGCAGCTTGATAAACTAGTGTTTATGACATGCCATAAACACAAACAAAACCTAGAAACACATTAAAAAATAACGACAACTAAGCTAGACATGAACCAAGATGAGAACATAAAATCAAGTGAGCATCCCGCGAACAAGCAGCAATAGAACAAGAGCAAATTAATCTCTACATTTTCTTTCTCTCTCTCTTTAGATTTTATCTTGTGTGTGCTTGATACAATCATAGCTAGAGACCTGACATGTCACATCTAGGGGTGGAAATGAGCCGAGCCGCTCGTGAAAAGCTCGGGATCGGATCGGTAAAAAGCTCGAACGAGCCGAGCCTAAACGAGCTCGAGCCCGAGCTCGAGCCTAAGTTGCAGCTCATTTATTAATCGAGCTCGAGCCCGAGCTTTACATACAAAGCTCGATTGGGCTCGCGAGCCTAAACGAGCCTAAACGAAATTTGTATTAAAATATTATGCATAGGTATTATATGCGAGCTTATTAACGAGCTTAATAACAAGCTTATTAACGAGCCCAAAATATATATATTACGAGCCGAGCTCGAGCCAAGTTTGAGCCAAATTTTAAATTTTCATTTTCAAATTGTATAAACGAGCCGAGCTCGAGCCGAGCCCGAGCCCATATTACATGTCACGAGCCGAGCTCGAGCTTAAAAAATAAGGCTCGAACCGAGCCGAGCTCGAGCTCGAGCTTTGTAAGACTTAAACGAGCCGAGCTCGAGCCTTAGCGAGCTCGAGCTCGGCTCGGCTCGTTTCCACCCCTACATGTGATTAATGTATACGCATATACTTGCATGTGTACGGTATTTGCTATCATAGTTACAAAGTGATGAATGAAATTCTTGGTCACTGCCAGTTATTATTACTGTAGACTGTATTAAGTACGATCACAGGTTGGGTATGCCTTTTGTTACTATAGTTTGTAGGGCAAGTGCGTACATCTGTGTACGTGTGAAAGCAAAGTCATCCAAGCCTAGGTAATTTTATGGAAATGTGGAAATAGATCTCATGGTAAATTTATTAGTTGATAATAGCACTTACCTAGGCTAAACTCGTGTTTAAAGCATGTCCGGGATGCTAATGAAAACGACTGACATGGTTCTAGCATGCAACATGTTAAAAAGGTAGTAAGATTCACCAGATACTTGTATTAAGGTTGTTAGGATAGAATGCAAGGTTTTGATGTTTTGTTCTATATGTGTCTATACCACACTTGAGCACTACCATCATGTTTTCATCTAGGTTTTAGAATCGTTTTAGTGTCGTATTTGGACTGAAGTACTTAGTTACACTTTTTTGTGAACTATTGTTTCTTGACTCAGCTAATTTGCCAGCAGAGTAATGCTTTAAGTTTCATTGTCACATTGATAGTGATGATGTGTTTATATAGATACATTGGAATTGAATTAAGTTGGACTATCCATAGCTTGGAGCCGATTTAATATAAGGTACAAATATGATCTTATTCTTTTGTTTGCGAATATGGCCGTACGGATTTTTTGTCTGTACTTTTATTGTGCCTTCGCTTGACCATTGATCCATCGTTATTGAATTGTTCAAATGATCTTTTGTGATATATTGTTAGTACCTCATTGTTATAATGACTCTTTCGATTCATTATTATTGACACATTGTTATTGCTTCATTGTCATTGGACCTTATTGTTATTCAACTTTATTTATTGATATTGTAATTTTTAAACCTGGGTATTGAGGTATTAACTACTCATGGATGTACCATGGGCGCGTCATTGTAGCACCGATGATGTGACACTATCCGTAGTAGTGTGATTTGTCTACGGCGTCTCCTCATTGTTGGTGCGATAAGGGATTTTTAAGAGGTGTATTGTAGCTATTGTATTGTTATTGTTTGTGGATGGAGGCGTAGTGCCCAATACCTCATCAACCATTGTTTGGTATTTTGGATCGGCATGTTCATGTACCCATTGCATTGTTTTGGCTGATACTTACTTTATGTAAGTGTTGGTGTATTGTATTGAACTGTTACTCCATTGAATTTACATATTGAACTTACTTATTGAACTTGCACATTAGACGTATCCTATTGAACACAACCTATTGAATTATCACTGTTTCTAAATTTGTTGGTTAAACCTTTTCGTTTGAATTCCTTTATTGAATAATTGTTTATGATCCAATATTCTTCGTTTATTTTCGTATTGCTTTTATTGTGTATCCGCGCACTGAGCTTTTCGCTCAGTCGCATTTCCTTTCCATGCGGCAGGTGATCAGGGTTTGGGACTAGAGATTGAGAGCTGGTACACGTGGCATGGAGTGTTAGAGACTTATTATTTTTGCCTATGTAGTTGCTTTAGAATAAATTTATAGCGGAACTTTGTATTGAACTTTTGGGACAACTTATGCTATTTCTTTATTGGAGAGTTTATTAGACTTGGACTTTTACTCTATTTATGTATCGTTTGTGTAGCATCCGGTTCCTTTAAAATTGGGGTGTTACACTTATGACATAGCAACCATTAAATTCAGAGGAACAAGTGTCGTAACAAACTTTGACATTAGTAGATACGACGTTTCAAGAATATAATTGAGTTTAACCTTGATTGCAAAGGGCTAGCCAAGCGGTCTCCTGATGAAACCGAGCCAATAAGCCCGCAATGGTCGAGGAGTGCAGTGAGCCTCTACTTTCTATTTGAACCGGACCATGTGATGATAGTCATACAATATGACAGCTTATATTTAACAATGTTATATCACCATTGATATTTCTAAATTAACGACTCTCTTTGCACATCTGTTAATTAAAAAGGCCAAACCTGGAAACTAGCTTTCTAGAAATCATTACACGACATTGTGAAATACTATACGTACACAATTGAAATGCTTTTTTCACATGTAAATATAAATTTTCACACGCGAAAAAAATACTGTAATTTACTATTTTCTATTGAAAAAGTTTCAATAGAAATGTACATGTAAATATCCACATCATGTATAAATCAACATGTAACTTAGTATTGAAAACGTTTTAAGAACCTCATAATTTTCATGCGCGAAGATATTCTTACAAATCTTAAATAATCGTCTATCAAACACCAATATCTCCAATTTTTGCACATCTATTATAAAAACACGCTAGTAAGATCAAAGCTTCATTTCACACGCGAAGAAAATAGTGTATGCTCATATATAAATGTACATGTACTTTACTATTGAAAAAAGATTCAATCCAAAACTTAAATAATCGTCTATCAAACATCAATATCTTCAATTTTTACACATCTAGTATAAAAAATACGCTAGTAAGATCAAAGCTTTAAGTGTTGCTCATAATTTGCACGTGTGAAGATATATTTGCAAAACTCAAATAATCGTCTATTAAACATTTGTAATGAAATTTTGAGAAGTACTACTCGGGATAGTTGCCTAATTGCACTTCAAAATAAATAGACCGAGCTTGAGAACTACATGACCTTTAATGACCATACAGTTGCTTATACATACTTGAATGTAAGTTAAATGAAACTCTAGGACTATTAGCTCAAAAAGAAATTGACATCAAAGAATGTTTAAAAGTTAAAGCCTATGAAATTTCAGTTGTCAAAGAGAAACGCGATGAGTTAGTCAAACAGAGTCTTTTAACAAAGTCACATTACGAAGGTCTTGTCAAAGAGAAAACCAAGGTCATAACGGATTTGAAACTTAAGAAAGAAAAAGACATTGACAAAATGATTTCAATTTTGTGATGCGGATTTGGAGGTTGCTTTTCAAAAATCTACTTGTTTTGTTAGAGATCTTCAGGGAAACGATTTACTCACTAGTAATCGTGGATCTGATCTCTATACAATTTCTCTTCAAGAAACTAATTCATCAACTCCAATATGTTTCATGGCTAAAGCCTCACCAACTCAAGCATGATTATGACATTGAAGACTTTCTCATCTTAACTTTGACTACATCAACTTGCTTTCAAAGAAGGATATCGTGATTGGTTTACCTAACATATTTGTTATACTAGAAGTGCAAAAATATAAGATATTGATGTTTACTAAACGATTAGTTAAGTTTTGTAAGAATGTATATTCACATATGCAAATTATGAGCAAGGATTAGAGATTTTATCTTACAAGTGTATTTTTATACTAGAAGTGCAAAATTATAAGATATTGATATTAAATACACGATTATTTAAGTTTAGTAAAATTATCTTCAGGCGTGAAAATTATAAGCAAGGATTGAAGATTTTATCTTACTAGTGTATTTTTTATACTAGAAGTGCAAAATTATAAGATATTGATATTTTCACGCATGCAAATTATGAGTAAAGATTAAAGCATTGCTCTTACTAGCGTATTTTATAAACTAAAAGTGCAAAAATATGAGAAATTAATGTTTACTAAACGTTTATTTAAGTTTTGTAAGAATGTATCTTCACATGTGCAAATTATGAGCAATGATTAAAGATTTTATCTTACAAGTGTAATTTTTATACTATAAGTGCAAAATTATAAGATATTGATATTTAATACACGATTATTTAAGTTCATAAAATTATCTTCACGCTTGCAAATTATGACCAAGGATTGAAACATTGCTCTTGCTAGCGTATTTTCTATAATAGAAGTGAAAAAATATGAGATATTTATGTTTACTAGACGATTATTTAAGTTTTGTAAGATTCACATGTGCAAATTATGAGCAAGGATTGAAGATTTTATCTTACTAGTATATTTTTTATACTTGAAGTGCAAAATTATAAGATATTTATATTTTTACGCGTGCAAATTAAGAGCAAGGATTGAAGCATTGCTATTACTAGTGTATTTTTTAAACTAAAGTTGCAAAAATATGAGATATTAATGTTTACTAGACGGTTATTTAAGTTTTGTAAGAATGTATCTTCACATGTGCAAATTATGAGCAATGATTGAAGATTTTATCTTACAAGTGTAATTTTTATACTAGAAGTGCAAAATTATAAGATATTGATATTTAATACACGATTATGTAAGTTCGTAAAATTATCTTCACGCATGCAAATTATGACCAAGGATTGAAACATTGCTCTTACTAGCGTATTTTCTATACTAGAAGTGAAAAAATATGAGATATTTATGTTTACTAGACGATTATTTAAGTTTTGTAAGAATTATCTTCACATGTGCAAATTATGAGCAAGGATTGAAGAATTTATCTTACTAGTGTATTTTTTATACTAGAAGTGCAAAATTATAAGATATTGATATTTTCACGCGTGCAAATTAAGAGCAAGGATTGAAGCATTGCTCTTACTAGTGTATTTTTAAAACTAAAGTTGCAAAAATATGAGATATTGATGTTTACTAGACGGTTATTTAAGTTTTGTAAGAATGTATCTTCACATGTGCAAATTATGAGCAATGATTGAAGATTTTATCTTACAAGTGTAATTTTTATACTAAAAGTGCAAAATTATAAGATATTGATATTTAATACACTATTATTTAAGTTCGTAAAATTATCTTGACGCGTACAAATTATGACCAAGGATTGAAACATTGCTCTTACTAGCGTATTTTTTATTCTAGAAGTGAAAAAATATGAGATATTTATGTTCACTAGACGATTATTTAAGTTTTGTAAGAATTATCTTCACATGTGCAAATTATGAGCAAGAATTGAAGATTTTATCTTACTAGTGTATTTTTTATACTAGAAGTGCAAAATTATAAGATAATGATATTTTCACGCGTGCAAATTATGAGTAAGGATTGAAGCATTGCTCTTACTAGCGTATTTTATAAACTAAAAGTGCAAAAATATGAGAAATTGATGTTTACTAAACGTTTATTTAAGTTTTGTAAGAATGTATCTTCACATGTGCAAATTATAAGCAATGATTAAAGATTTTATCTTACAAGTGTAATTTTTATACTATAAGTGCAAAATTATAAGATATTGATATTTAATACACGATTATTTAAGTTCATAAAATTATCTTCACGCTTGCAAATTATGACCAAGGATTGAAACATTGCTCTTGCTAACGTATTTTCTATAATAGAAGTGAAAAAATATGAGATATTTATGTTTACTAGACGATTATTAAGTTTTGTAAAAATGTATCTTCACATGTGCAAATTATGAGTACAGATTAAAGATTTTATATACTAGAACTGCAAAATTATAAGATATTGATATTTATTAGAAGATTATTTAAGTTTTGTAACAATATATTCAAGAGTGATTATAAGCAAGGATTGAAGCATTTATCTTATTAGCGTATTTTTTAAACTAAAAGTGCAAAAATATGAGATATTGTTGTTTACTAGACGGTTATTTAAGTTTTGTAAGAATGTATCTTCACATGTGCAAATTATGAGCAATGATTGAAGATTTTATCTTATAAGTGTAATTTTTATACTAGAAGTGCAAAATTATAAGATATTGATATTTAATACACGATTATTTAAGTTCGTAAAATTATCTTCACGCGTGCAAATTATGACTAAGGATTGAAACATTGCTCTTACTAGCGTATTTTTTATACTAGAAGTGAAAAAATGTGAGATACTTATGTTACTAGACGATTATTTAAGTTTTGTAAGAATTATCTTCACATGTGCAAATTATGAGCAACGATTGAAGATTTTATCTTACTAGTGTATTTTTATACTAGAAGTGAAAATATATGATATATTAATGTTTAATAGACAATTATTTAACTTTTGTATGGATATCTTCACAAGTGCAAATTATGAGTAAAAATTGAAGCTTTGATCTCTTTAGCGTATTTTTTATACTAGATGTGCAAAAAGATATGAGATATATTGTTCGTTATTAGATATTATTTATGTTTTGTATGGATATATTCACGCGTGCAAATTATGAGCAAAGAATGATGGTTTCATCTTATTAGCGTATTTTCTATACTATAAGTGCAAAAAGATGAGATATTAATGTTTAATATATGATTATTTGAGTTTTGTAAAAATATCTTCACGCGTGCAAATTATAAGCACTGATTGAAGCTTTGAGCTTACTAGTGTATTTTTTATATTAGAAGTGCAAAAAATAGGAGATATTGATGTTTAATAAACGATTATTTATGTTTTGTAAAAATATATTCACGCGTGCAAATATGAGCAATGATTGAAGCTTTGATTTTACGAGCATATTCTTTATACTGGAAGTGCAAAAATATGAGATATTCAGGTTTAATAGACGCTTATTTAAGTTTTGTAATAATATCTTCATGCGTGCAAATTATGAGTGACGATTAAAGCTTTTATCTTACTAGCGTATTTTTTATATTAGAAATGAAAAAATATGATAAAGTGATATCTAATATACGATTATTTAAGTTTTGTAAGAATATTTTCACGCGTATAAATTCTGATCAAAGATTGAAGCTTTCATCTTACTAGTGTATTTTTTAGAACTAGAAGTGCAAAACTCATATTGATGTTGTTATCCCTAAATATATAATCCAATAACAAATAATAAGCAAACCCAAATAAGCTATTAATAAGCCGGTAATAAGAAGAAAGAAGAAAGGAAGAAAAGAAAAACTTGGAATATTAGATTTAGAGAGAGAATGGTGAGTTACACACACATACAAAATGAGAAATGCAACCAATACCCTCTTCATGTAAGGAGAGGGTTTTTTTTATACCCCTAGTCATCTAGTTGGTGTGTGGGCTTTTCTACTTGGGCCGGGCTTGGCTAAACTTGGGCTTTGAGTTTGAAACACGGACAATATTAGATTACAATTCAAGCCCGTTGAACCCGACTAGCCTATTACTTTACAAGACCCAATTTGACTTTATAAGACCGATAACATTCTTGTTTGACTTAATAAAATAAAGGCTAACAGATGTTTAATAGACGATTATTTAAATTTTCTATAGTATCTTCACGCGTTCAAAATATGAGCAAAGATTGATGTTTTGATATTTCTAGCAGCGTATTGTTTAACTAGAAATGCAAAATTATGAGATATTCATGTTTAATAGACGATTATTTAAGTTTTGTAAGATTATCTTCACGCGTGCAAATTATGAGCGATGATTAAAGCTTTGATCTTACTAGCGTATTTTTTATATTAGAAGTGCAAAAATATAATATTATTCAAGTTTTGTAATAATATCTTCACGCGTGCATATTTTGATCAAAGATTGAAGCATTGATCTTAGTAGCGTAATTTTTAGTACTAGAAGTGCAAAAATATGAAATATTGATGTTTAATAGACGATTATTTAAGTTTTCTTTGAATATCCTCATGGGTTCAAAATATGAGCAAAGATTGAAGCTTTAATCTTACTAGCGGCGTACTGTTTATACTAAAAGTGCAAAAATATGAGATATTCATGTTCAGTAGACGATTCTTTAATCTTGTAAAAATATCTTCAAGCGTGCAAATTATGAGCAATGATTGAAGCTTTGATCTTACTAGCATTTTTTATACTATATTTGCAAAAATATGAGATATTGATGTTTGATAGACGATCGAATAGACGATCATTTAAGTTTTGTAAAAATATCTTCGCGCGTGCAATTTTTGAGCAAGGATTGAAGCTTTGATCTAACTAGAGTATTTTTTATACTAAAAGTGCAAAAATATGAGATATTGATATTTAATAGACGATTATTTAAGTTTTATAAAAATATCTTCACGCGTGCAAATTATGTGTAAGGATCAAAACTTTGATGTTAATAGACGATTATTTAAGTTTCGTAAGAATATCTTCACGCGTGCAAATTATGAGAAAGGATTTTAGTTTTGATATCACTAGCTTATTTATATACTAGAAGTTTAAAAATATGAGATATTGATGTTAATAGATGATTATCTAAGTTTTGTTACAAAATCTTCATGCGTGCAAATTATGGGCAAAGATTAAAGCTTTGATCTTGCTAGCATTTTTTACTAGAAGTACAAAACTATGAGATATTGATGTTTAATAAACGATCATTTAAGTTTTGTAAGAATATCTTCACGCGCGCAAATTATGAGTAAGGATTGAAGCTTTGATCTTGCTAGCGTATTTTTTATACTAGAAGTGCAAAAATAAGAGATATTGATGTTTAATAGACGATTATTTAAGTTTTGAAAGAGTATCTTCACGCGTGCAAATTATGAGCAAATATTGAAGCTTTGATTTTACTAGGTTTTTTATACTAGATGTGCAAGAATATGAGATAGTCATGTTTAATAGAAGTTTATTTATGTTTTGTCAGAATATCTACACGCGTGCAAATTATGTGCAAGGATTGAATCTTTGATTTTACTAGTGCGTTTTTTACTGGAAGCTCAAAAATAGGAGATATTGATGTTTAATAGACAATTATTTAAGTTTTGTATGGATATCTTCACGCGTGCAATTTATGAACAAAATTGTAGCTTTGATCTTACTATCGTATTTTTTATACTAAAAGTGCAAAATTATGAGATATTGATGTTTAATAGATATTATTTAAGTTTTGTATGAATATATTCACGCGTCCAAATTATGAGCAAAGATTGATGCTTTAATCTTACGAGCGTATTAAGATATTGAGGTTACACCAACACTTACTTTAAATGAAGACTTCAACTTTAGCCGAAAACATGAAAGTCAATTTCAAGAGATGTTTGTCATTAAGTCCTGAACTAGACGTTTGTCATTAAGTCCTGAACTAGACGGCCAATAGACGCGTAACATGAGCCACCCTCCACTACAGCGGCTCTAGTATCTTGTCGCTCATCTCTTTCAGTTTCGTTATAACTTCTTTATCCTCCATCACTCGCCGTATCCCACACATACTCTATATAATCTGCGGTGAGCCAGTGACTATGAGTCTATGACCGTTTGGTCCTCATCATACATTTTCTTATAATCCAACTAAATCTTAAAAGCCAAACCTAACTGCACTAGCATTTGAAATGCAATAAGCTGCTGCTGCTAAGCATATATAGGCCCTGCTGCAATGAGACACATGCTCTATGACAAAGTAATGTCACCTGTGAGGCCCACCCGATCAAGTTTTTGACGTAATTATGAAAGCAATAAGGATAGTGAAAACAAGCTTTTGATTATTGGCCTTATGCCCTTATTATATTTTCTGTAACAAGTAACCCGATAACAGATAGCCTAACCCGATAACCTGCAACCCAATAGACCTAAACACCTGATAGACCCGATTCCTTGTACGGTGGGGTTGCGGGTTAGTTTTTATTTTTTCAAAACCTGATAGACTCGACCCTATAAGCTACAAACCTGACTCGATACCCCGATTGACACTCATATCTGTATTATCTCTTAAATATGGAAATGAAGCAGGTTATCTAGATCACTATATCCATATCTACCGCAAGCTAACTAATGCACTTTAGGCTCATCACAAATAAAGCTAGGGTTGTGGTTTTTTATTCAACAATTGGTCGATTAAAAAGGGAACAAAAGAGTCAACAATAAACACTTGTCTCAATATAAAAAGGAAGTCATTGTTATAATTCGCATTGCTTACGTTAAAAATCTATAAATATGCTCCAACAAAGTGTTACCTATATTTGTATACAACTGTTAATGAAAACTAATATTTCAAAACTATTAAGAAACTAACCGCGCTTTCCTATGGGACCTGAAACGAGATAGGGGCGAAGGGGAATACTCTACTGGTAACGGAGGTAGCTCTAGATCACGAGATAGCATTGCCACTATTTCTTTCATTGAAGGCTGAAGTGTAGGGTTTTTTGCAGGCATAAATGTGCCACTGTAATACAAACTAAAGCTTGTTCCTTGTCCATATCCTAAATAGAGTGATCTACAAGATCAATAAGTTTTCCTGCACGAGCAAGATGACGGGCCCACGATAGAATCGCTCGTTGGAATTCCTTTAATTGTCTAGATGTTAACATCCACATCGCTCTTAGTTTGAATTAAATTATAAAATAGTCTAGCGATATAAAAAAGATATAGCTTTCACTAGATTTAAGTCAGTGTCTTACTCTTTTTTCTTAATAATTCTTATATATAAATTTCCAATTTCATCCCCTTGGGTCATATTTTTTATAAACCTTCTAGTCATTGTCCTTAGTTCAACCACAAGACTTCCATTTTCATCCCTTCGAATCCTACTTCAATATATGCATTCCCACACCCTCAATCAAAAGTTAAATGACATTTGAAATGCTACTGCACATCAGATCAATCCTCATCAACTTAAAATTT
>BQNB010019792.1:5824-66355 GCA_026074375.1 Tanacetum coccineum | reverse complement strand
TGGTTCGCTGTAAAACTGCCCCTAAGGGTGTGTTTAAGACAGCAGCCCCTAAGAAGGGTGTGTTTGGTTTTGTTCTTTTTATTTTGATTTATTTATTGATTGATCTCGTCTAGTTATAAATTTAAACACGATGAGTTTGGTAAAAAAAATGGGAAAACATTGTATAAACGACTAGGTCATATCGAAATTTATAAAAATTTATATACTTAGCATTTTCATTAAAATTTATATTATTTTAGAAAACCGATAAAAGAACGAAATATAGAATTAAGATTTCTAAATTGTAATTAAACAATAACACGATGAATAATCAAAAACCATACTTTTACAAATGAGATAACTATTTTAACTAAAAACCGTCAAGAAAACGAAATACTAAATTATAAAATATATTTTATAATTCTCGACTAATAAACAAAATAATAAGTCTTGTAAAAACTTTAAAAACGTCATTTATTTAATTCGTAACTTTAAAACGTGTTTTTACTTTTATGCAAGAACTCTTTATTAATGTATTCAGTGATTTCCGAAAACGTCCCGAATCGATATATATTGTTACCATTATTTTCTCACGTTTCTTATATAATACTTGTAAAGTATTGTATATTGCGACTTATTCTTTTGGTTGTTTGTCTCTATTATACAATTCACCATATGAATTGTATAAATTTTTTTATATGTAATATATACAGAATATATTACATACTTTGCGTTTGCTTTTCAATTTATTTTATTTAACCAACCACCAAACTCATCCAACTTGAAATCCAAATCCTTTATCAATGTGTCGCGTTGATGTACTCATCCATCAAAAAACCCCAAATTCGTCGTCCTAAGCGAGTGGGACATAGCCGTTAAGTTAAGCTGCATCTTCGGGTCGAGCCGTTCCTTTTTTCGTTTGTGCTGTGCTTATTATTTGTATTTCTGCTAATTGTTCTGCAACATCAAGGTGAGTTCACAGCCCTACGTTTTACTTGTTTTATATTTTTACTTTATTATTTTGGGGTGAGAACATGCCCGTTTACAAACTTGTTTACTCTAATGATTTCAAGCTTTTATAAATGTTCGTTTGGAAACTTGGTTACATGATTGATATCACACTTTGTTTTACTTATGGATGCAAATACTTAAAGCCTTTCTTTTGGAAATACATGGTTGATTTTACTATGGACACAAGTATCTTGATCTACTTTCCTTATTACGTGTTGCCTAAGTTACGAATAGACCACTAATGCCCAAATTATCATGAACAGTTAATTTCTTAACCGACCGTACTGGTTAAGTGAGCGCGAGTATTATAAATAGATCTATTGTGACTAAATATCCCTATCCGGGTAAGTAGCGCTTACTAGTTTCAGAGGTCCGAACAAACGGATATATACCATGTCAGAATGTCAATAGGTGATCCTAGTCAGATACCTTTAGGGCGAGGAATACTATTTGGCATATAAAATGCTTCCTTTTAAATTGAGCTTCGGTGTCATGAGCTTAGCGCAACATTATATGTTATTATGTGAAGTTGTATTTGTTATAACTGTCACATGTGTTTTATAATCTTGTGGTCCACACTACTTTGTTTGAACATTTCAAATTGCTAAACATCCTTTCATAATACTTTGAGTGAAGCTGTATTCACTAATTGTTTTTTATCCTCATAAATGTTTTACTTAAACCTATGAATTCACTCAACTTTATGTTGACCGTTTTAAGCATGTTTTTCTCAGGTGATTAGATTTGGACTTCTTGACGTGCTATGTAGAGTCTACGTGCAATATGATACCTTTTATCAAGACTTTATTTCTCATTCATACTCGTTGTCTTTTGAAAACTACAATATTATCTTCCGCTATAATTTACTTATGCTTCTGAAAATGTTTAAATTCATTATGAATCTTGTAAAACTTATAATTTTTAAACAATGCAACGAGTTAAGATTATTAAAACGTCCCTTTAGGTGTCGTATCTCCCGGCTCTAGCCTTGTGTTCGAAATATGATGACGTCACGCCCTCGGACACGTATTCCGTCCAGGCCCCATCCGGGGATGTGACAATGTATTTCTTGCTATTATCGTCCCTTTGTTACAGATATCGTTTAACCATGGATATAGATCCTAACTCATTCCATATAGTTTAACATTTTAGTTTCTCGTTATAGAAATAATTTAGATTTACCAAATGTAATCAAGAATCATCTTGAATTACCCTTTAAGCATGGCCATGCAATTACCAAATTAATTCTTGAGAGGGCCCATGGTATCTTTCTGCACATATCAAGTGGAGGAACAAATTCTTTGTTGACTACAAGTGTTGTGGATGCTGCTTCTCATCACTTCCAAAAATAGCATTTATAACTACCTTATTCAGGATAACGTTTGACTTATACTTAAAAAGTGATATCCATACATACAGAACTTGTTTGTATCTCAATTCTAAGGATGACTTATTAAACCATTTTCAACATTTTACTCATGACGAGGATCTAAAAGTAATTGTTCAAACTTTGAGGTATCCAATACGCATCCCTTGTAAATACACATGAGTTTGGCGGGAACAATCCATACATTCAAAGAATATAACCAACACTCACATTTGTCTTATGTAACAATATTCCCATATTTGTTAACCGACAATGGACATACTTAGAATGATAAATCATTCATGGATTAAACATGCAAATATGGAATAACAGTCATCATATGAATAAAAAACAAACACCAAGTATCTTTATTCATCAAAAATTAAAAACTGTCTTACAATTGCAAATTGTCCAAATACTAAATAAAACACAGATTTACATGAGACTACTAGCTGGAATCAATCCTATATTATTAGTCAATTCATAATGCTTAGGATATGCTAAAGCCTTAGTAAAAGGATCAGTTTGGTTGTCATCTGTGTGAACTTTTTCTATCTTTACATCGCCCATTTCAATTGTTTCTCGAAGATAGTGAACTTTTGTGTGGTAATGTATAGCACCCTTGGTGATTCACCTTTCTTTAGCTATAGTAATGGCTCCAATATTATCACAATACATACTTATGGGTTCTTCAATTCTGGGAACAATGCCATGCCCATAAATGAATTTTCGAATCCATACGGCCTCTTTAGACGCGTCATAAGCAGCTACATACTCAGCTTCTGTAGATGAAGTTGCAAAATACTTTGCTTTGTGCTTTTCCAATCAACAACAACTCTATTTAAAACAAAAACATATCCAATCTAAGACTTGAGGTCGTCAGCATCTGTCAGATATCTAGCATCAGTGTAGCAAGAAACCCTGAGCTCTCGTTTCATATCACCTCCGTAAACAAGAAACATATATTTAGTATTGCGAAGATACTTCAGAATGTTCTTAACAGTAGTCTAGTGAATTTCACCTGGGTTCTGTTAAAATCAGCTTGTTATGTTCTGAGCAAAGCAACATCAGGACGAGTACATCTCACAGCATACATAATTGATCCAATAGCCGAGGCGTATGGAACATTTTGCATGCACTGTTTTTCAGCATGTGTTGAAGCACCGTGTGACTTACTTAATTTCAGCTTTTCTTGCATTGGGATAGTTCCACGTTTGGAATTTTCAATGAAATATCTTTTCAAGATTTTCTCAATGTAAGCACTTTGACATAAACCATTTAACCGCTTTGATCTATCTTGGTAGATCTTAATTCCAAGAATATATGCAGCTTCTCCTAGATCTTTCATAGCAAAACATCTTCCAAGATATGATTTTACATCTTGTAACATTGGAATATTGTTTCCGATGATTAATATGTTATCGACATATAAGATTAGGAAAGTGACATAACTCCTGCTAGCTTTCATATATACACATGGCTCATCATGATTTTAACTGAAACCGAATTTCTTAATTTCATCATCAAATCATTTATTCCATTGCCTAGATGCTTGCTTAAGTCTATAAATGGAACGCTTTAGCTTGCATACTTGGTTAGGATATTTTGGATTAACAAAACCTTCAGGTTTCACCATATAGACTTCTTCAGCAAGATGTCCATTGAGGAAGGCAGTTTTGACATCCATTTGCCAAATCTCATAGTCATAGAATGCAGCTATTGCTACAAGAATCCTTATAGCTCTAATGTCTGCAACAGGAGAAAATGTTTCTTCATAATCAACCCACATAGGTTTAAGTAAAGCCCTTTGCTACAAGACGAGGTTTAAAGGTGTGTACTGCACCATCCATATCAGTATTTTTTTTGAAGAGCCAATTGCTACCAACAGTTTTGCCGTTAGGAGGAAGATTAACTAAGTCCCAGACGTCGTTATGTTTCATGGATTGCATTTCCACATTCATAACATCAAGCCATTTCTTGGATTCAGGATCCAACAATGCAGCTTTATAGTTAGCGGGTTTACCGAGATCCCCTAACTCATGCTCCTAAGCATCGACGTGTAAACACATTCGATTTGGGGCACGGCGTGTCCTAGTGGACTTACGGATGGGATTGATATCACTTAGAGGTTCATCAATTTCTTGATCATTCTCTTCATGATTTAAGCTAGTGTCTATAGAAGGATGCATATCTTTTTCTTGAATAATCTCAAGATCTACTAGACTCCCACTTACTTCTTGAGTTATAAGACTATTCTCAAAGAATTCAGCATTCCAAGCAACAAATACTTTGTTCTCAGGTGGGTAGTAGAAAGAATATCCCATCATTTCCTTTGGGTATCCTACGAAGATACACTTAATAGATTTGGGTTCCAGTTTGTTAGGTTAGGTAAGTGTATCACGCTTAACAAATGCCTCACAACCCCAGACTTTTAAGTAAGACTACATAGGGGATTGCCCATGCCATACTTCATATGGTGTCTGATAAACGTCAAACGCGTATCGTAATAATATATAGTATATCCCGTTTAGATAAGAAAATTACTTTAGGAAAAGTAATAGTCTATCTTCTGAGTGTCGTTTCCACGACGAGAGATGAATTGAAATCCATGTTAATGTTTTAAAAGTATAATGCTTGATTATCTTTTAATGATTTTGGTTTGAAAACTATTTTTAATACTAAGAAAATTAAACTAATTTTAATACTAGAATTATAATAAACAATTAAACTACGAGAATTATGCCAAAATAATCAAAAAGATTTATAAGACGAAAATGCTTGCTAAGTGACGTGAAAAGTTCATCAAGTGTGAATTAAGGTCTATTAACGAATTTATTTCCTTAGAAAAGATAATTATCTCACAACGTTGGTTTATTTTGACAAAAATCTCTCAAAAAGATATTAATTACTAGATGTGTAGTTTGACTATTTCTCCGGCTTTTGCCCTTTGAAACATTCAAACTATATATCTAAATAATCAAAGATTATTAATTAATTAAACCCTTTTTCAAATCCACACTTAATTCCCAATTCACAATATCACTTAACAAGAACTAATTAACTACTCACTATGCATAATGATCAAATAAGCAAAGCAAAGCATTTTTATTCTAAGCTACATTACTTAATTGAAAAAGGATAGAAAATTGAACCGAATTGAAGACCCGCAAATAAACGAATACCACCCAATTTATTTAGCTAAAGAAAATAATCAAATTCGGTCTAGCTAAATAAACCCTTAAGCTCCACGCCTCATGAGTTGACCGGTACCAAAAGCAACAAAAACATAACTCAAACTGTTAACACAGATGAATAACATTTCCTTTTGCAATTTCAATTAACTATTAGGACCAATAATCTTTAACCCAAAACAAACGCAGGCCTAATTCTAATTCTTCAAACTAACGGGCCCAAATGCAATTCAAATGGTGGCCCAACTTAATTTAATGAAGCCCAAACAATGAATCTAATGTAAGCTCAAATGAGAAAATAAAATGCAAGCCTAGTTTTATATTAATAAGTGCAAAGTAAACTCGCATAAAACCAATTAAGCTATGACAATCTGATTTAGCCAAACTGAATAAGCCACAATAACAAGAATCCAAACACTAAGCTCTGAGTAATCAAATAAATTGACAAATCCAAACGCAATCAAAACAAACTAAAATCGATTAAGCTCTAACAATTTTCATGAGACAAATCACTATTCTAACAAACTATAACTAACCATAACTCAAATTCGGATACAACTAAGCTAAACATCTTTTTCTTTACTCTTCTAGTTATAAAAAAATAAGCTAAAAATGGATTTGTAAATTTTAAACTTATACTAATTGAATAAGCTTTATAAGAGTCCTTAATATCTATATTAATGAGGATTTAAAAAGACTAGATTAACTAATAAGCGAAAAACTAGCTTATTTGAGCTTATCGACTCGAAAGTAATTAAAAACAAAGTAAATTTAATCGAATAAGCTGTAACGAGCTTATAGGATTAGATTTAATTGTGTTTAAGTGATTTTGACAAGATAAGCTAAGAAAATAAGCTGGTGAGAAAACTCATGTAGAAAATAAGCCAATCGTGAAAACAACAACAATTTTAAAACTAAATATTCTTGAATTAAACACTCTTAAAACCGAATACAACTAAAATTATAAGCTAAACATTAGCTTGTACAAATTATCCTAACCTAACTTCAAAAATAAGCTGAGCTTATTTGAAATAAGCTAAAAAAACTAAGAGAAAAGTAAAACTGAAAATTTCCTAATGCCCCAAATGGAGGGGAGGCGTGTAATATTTATAGCCAAGTGGGGGGTGAGTTTTGTAATTTCCTCCAATGATACCACCATCATTCAGCCAATGATTGGCTCGTAAAGCGTGACCTCGGATCACCAAGTGTGCAAAAATATTGATCCACCGCTGAGGAGAGGACACGTGGACTTCTTATCAAGCTTAAATCATACGCATGAATTTTATCTGTTGGATCACTTTGCATTATTTTTTCCTTTGAAATGAGAATACAATATGGCCTCGCCACGTATCGCTGCCTTATTCGCCTAATCTTCATATAGTGGATCCTCACGTGTCATTTTTTTGATTTAATTCTAGGCACATGACCATGATGCAGGGATGACATCATCTCATAAATCATATTTATTTCTTTTTCATGGGCTAATGTTGGGCTTGGAAATAACATGGGCTAGCCCGGCCCGTTAAGCGGGTTACGGGCTGGCCCAATAAAATCCGAGGGCACCATTGGACTCGTTTTCTTGCGCTCTTTCCAATGGCATGCTCGGGGACTTTTCACGACTTCATCTTGATCTTGATTATTGAGCACTCTTGATCAAAACGACCCCGTAAATACCCGTTTTTGCATTGTTTTTAATTCGTTTTACCTGCAAGACATAGAAATACCAAACAAGCATATTTGCAATATAATTAAGCATATTTTAGTATTTTTAGTCCGTTTAATAGTGTTTTATGGGGTATAAATGATGTGTGTTTTAAACATTCTAATCCCCCATACTAGCCAATTGTGGTCCCTTAGCACAATGTTTATAAAACAAGCCCGGAAATAAATAATTTTATCCCCCTTTAACTTATGACCCCTCACAATCAAACAAGAACATAAAAGGTCCATTAAAAGGTTCAAAAATCATTTAATTCGCAAAGCACCACGTTTTTTTAACCATTTATTCAAATAAATATAAAATTAAGATATAATTATAAAATTATTTATCAAGGCTCTTTAAAGAATGGTGAGGTTTGTCATCCTTGACCTTTTCATAATCCCCAAACTAAGCTTAAAACGAAATCACAGTTAAATATAAAATTAGATGCTAACACTACTCATAAATGCTAATTGTGTAAACGCAGCTACTTTTCACTTCCTTATTCCTAATTTTCTAAGGGTTTTATTTTTATTATTGGCGACAAATAACTTATGGCCTTATTTTTATAAAGAAAACCCGGTTTTGACCATAATTAGTTTAAAATCCTTTCCTAAAGAGACGATATGGTGAGAATAAAGTCCACATTAAGGTTCTAAATTCGCATGATTTAGGGGTTATCCTTTTTATTTTATCCGAAACAACTCAACTACGAGTCCAGAGACGGAGGCTTTATTTAGATAACCATGGAGTCAAAATTTGGCTTTATTATTATTATTTTTATTGCAACATTATTAAACCTCGATCCTTTAAATAACTGACACATCGGGCGTCCTAACCGACAAGAGCCAGTAGTCTTATTTTGACCTCGGTAATTTCCTCGACCTTTTTGAAGGCTGCAACACGGGAGCGAACCGACCAGATGCAGCAAACTTTTATCAGTCTCGGATTATTATTCTTACTATGGGCCTTCTTTTAAAGACTGCCACATCGACAGCGAACCGACCAGAGACAGTAAACTTTTATCAGCCTACAGTTTTTATTATTATTTGTTGGGAATTACAGATTTGAAGATTACAAAACCTATTAGACGAAATGAAGAAAGAAGAAACAATGAAGGACCAAATATGTAATAGTTAGCTTTATTAGTAAGCTAGGGTTTGTAACCATCCTCTACTATATAAAGTGGATATGCGTCTAGGTTACAATCCATCCATTCATAGCAGACTTCTCCAATGAGAGTCTAAGAAACGCATAGAGCGTGTGTAGTGTAGTAGTAGTAGTTAGTTCTTTATTGTGTTTAATAAAGAAAACCTTATTAGTAACATGATTGTGTTCTTGTTCTTTATATTCCGTTGTGTTTATCAATCATTGTTATATTACCCTAGTTGAGTCCAGATCTTGGATTCTACAAGTGGTATCAGAGCCTGGAGAGAGCCTCTGTTAAAGAAACTTTACTTTTAAAAATTTCACCATGACTTCACAAAATCCATCACAAACATACCCTATGCCATCACCATCAGTATCTACATTTACTTTCCCATCAACAACTGAACCTGTGTTCACAGCGTCAACCTCTGAACCAGTTTTTGAGTCTCCAAATCACTCTCAAACCTCACAAACCACCCAGTCTCAGCAACTCCAACAATATCACACAACCACTGTCTCAAACAATAATGCCAAATTTCCTTACTTAAAGAAGGAAGAATATAAGACGTGGGCCATGAAGATGGAGTATTGGATCATAAACAGTGATCATAACTTGTGGAACATTGTTCTAAATGGAAACAGCAGGAAAAGGACAGGAAGAGATCCAAAAGGAAATATTATGATTCTTCCTCCTGTTTCTGTTGAAGAACACATTGCTGTTCAAAGAGAGACAAAAGTATAAGAACTAATTGCTTCAATCTTTCCTGAGGATTCATATGGCTGAATTTTCACCATTAGATGACTGCAAGAAGGGATATCTGGTTGGCTGTCAAAGCCAGGTTTGGAGGTAATAATGAGTCTAAGAAAATGAGGAAGTCAATGCTAAAGCAGGAGTTTTCAGAATTTAGGGTATCTGAATCAGAGGGTTTGCATTAGGGATATGACAGGTTTCAGAAGATATTGAGTCAACTCAATCAGATGCAAGCTAAGCCAGACAATGAAGATTGTAACATGAAGTTTCTCAGAGCACTTCCACATTCTTGGTCACAGGTGGCCATCACTCTTAAAACAAAGGGTGGTCTGATTATCTAGATTGATGATCTATACAATTCTTGCTTAGGATCTCTTGAAATTGATGTGAAAGGGTGGCGCAAGTTATGATTCAAACGGTACTTTGCTCCTACCAATTTCTGCATTTTAGTGATACTAGCAATAATTCAAAGAATGCCATTTCCTTGATCATATCACATTCAAAACTTTTACTTCTGCTTCATCAGTCCTGCTGCTTTCTAGGCAATGTGATTGAAAATGTTCCTCCATTCCTCTTTGTTGCTGAAAGTGATTCACAGCTGCAGATAACTTTATGAAGATTTTGATCAAATAGGGAAATTGACTTGGTGGAATTAGCATCAAATGGGCAAATGGCAATGCTCTCTGTTAAGGGGGGATAACAGTTTTGAAAAAGAAGAAAGCTGGGAAGACAAGATGATAGTTTAATAACACAGTATGCTGAAGGTTGGACAAGATGAAGGTCAAATGCTTACTAATTGCTCAGAGTTGGGTCATTTTGCTAGGGAATGTACATGAAAATAGTATCTCTAAAGCAAGGTACTCTTCATTCAAACTTAAGGAGTTGGATAAGACAAAAGAACTAAAGGCCTTGTTGTCTGTTGATTCAATGTTAAACTGGTCAGACCTTGAAGGTGAAGATGTGGAAAATGGTGTTGCTCAAGTTTATGGGATGATTGCTGGAGATGAGGAGGATGTTTGCTTGGTAGTTGCACTGGTGTGTTGCTGATGTGTTTCTAACTGTGTGCTGAATTGCTCATGGGTATTCTTCTCAGGTACATCTTGTCCTTTTGGTTGTGAACATCTTATGCTGAACTTAAAAAGGGAATTTTGACCAATTGTAGAAGTTAATACAAGAGTGTTATATCCAGGTATCAAGCATAATAAAAGTCATTACAAACTTTTGAGAACAACAGATGGGATAGGTACCAAAGTAATCAGCTGGCATTAGAAGAATGAATTAAATATTAATGCTATTTAGAAAAACACACAAATATGGTTAAAAATAATATACTGAGAAACTTAAATGAAAAGGATAAATTGAAAAACTGATTGATAAGGTTAACCTTGAGGAATCTAATGCAAGATTTGAACACAAAAGGGAAGGACTCTTCAAAAAAACCTAGAAAACTGATAATCAATAGCTCATGTTCCTCTAGATCAAAATTTGGCTTAGGATTTGGAGACACTTTTAGATCAGATGAGGTGTTTGATCTCTCTGCCCCTACATTTTGACTCATCCCCTAAGGATGGGTTTGCAGAGATCCTCTCTTTGACAGGTTTGTCAAAGTTCGTTAGAGATGAATTTTGTTCCTCTTCCTATAAAAGGAACATTCATGCTCCTTTCCAACACGCTCTGACACTTGATGATACACAGGTTACCTTGGTTCAAAGACCAATGATATTTTGAATCTAACTCTGTATCTAATGACTTTGTATATCTTGTGATAACAGTGACAAGTCCTCAGGACTCAGAGTCCACTGGCCTTTGTATCTATGTTTCATGTGTTCAAGTCCTAAGTTCCAAAGGGACCATTGAACCTTAGCCTCTTTGTCCTAGTTCAGCGTTGATTTCAAGACAGTGTCAAGAGACTGATGACCAAAACCAAGTTCCTCCATTGATGATTCTGTTTTTTTTTAAGATGAATGTAAAACATACTAGGAATTTATGTATTAAGTGTGGGTATAACAGGAGGAGTTTTTGTAAGAGAAAGTCTTTTGGTACTCAGACATGTTTTGTTTGTGGTAGTAAATTTCATTTGATTAAAGATTGTGATTTTTATGAGAAACAGTTGAAATTGCATAATAAACCTATGTGGAACAATGTTACACATATTCCCACATTTGTTACCAAAAGCTAGCATATGTTTCCTGCTGGTAAGTGAGGAAATTAGACCCAGATCTGTTCCTGCTGGTAGTAGGAATTCACCAGTATCTGTTCATTGCTTGGGGTAGTAGGTATAGACCAACATTGTTCTGCTGGTAGGGACCATTTTCTGATGGTTGGGAATAATCATGGTGCTCGACCATGACCAGACTGTCAAGCCATTATTTTAAACATTGAGTAGGCTGGCTATTAGTATCCAATATATATGGACGAGGCGGGCAGATGGGACGATCTTCTGTTGGTTAAGCCGTCAGCAGGTTGTTCTTGGAGAATCAAAGGCCCAAAAATGCAATGGGGGATACAAGAACAATGGTGGATCTCATCAATCTACCATGGTTTTAACTCTTAAATGATCACAAGGAGGAGGCCCTAAGTCAGTCATAACGTGGGTCTCTCAATGTATACTAATGTGTGTTTTGTATTGTGTATTGTAGGAAATCTCATTAGAATAGAGATTGAGCGGAATTGTGATAGTGGTTATTCCAGATGCATGACAGGGTCAATAAGGAAATTGGATGATTTTTGAAGATTGTAGGATATTCTTTGGTCAACAGGGGTCGGTACGGTGCCTTTTGGTGGTGGAGATGGCAAAAAAGATCACTGGAAAACGGCACGATAAGGATTCCAAATTGAACTTTGAGAATTGTTTATTATGTGGAAGAGCTTCAAAAACTTTAACTTGTTCTCTGTTTCACCAAATTTTGATACTCAAGAACAAGTCTTTTACACGGATAAATTAGTGTCTTGTTATCTCTAAGGAGTTCCAAAACTACTGACGAAATAGTAGGTGGTTCTCAGAGTTCCAAGAAGGAACAATCTCTACTGCTTCAATTTGTCTGACATCAAACCTGAAAGAGATGTCACCTGTTTGCTGGCAAAAGCATCCTTAGTTGAGTCTACCAAATGGCATAGGAAACGGATTGGCTCATGTGGAACTTAAAAACTTGAACAAGCTGGCAAAGCATGGATTAGTCAATGGGCTACCCTCCAAACTTTTCACAAATGAGCACAATTATGTTGCATGCAACAAAGGAAAGCAACACAAGGCTTCTTACAAGGCCATCACTGCTGTGAGCACCATTTCTGCTCCTCTCCAGTTACTTCATATGGACCTTTTTGGTCCTACTTCCATCAGAAGCATTGATCACAAGTACTACTCCTTGGTGGTTACAGATGACTTTAGCAGGTTTACATGGGTTTTCTTTTTGGGGACTAAGGATGAAACATATGGTATCCTTAAGGACTTTATTACGTTTATTGAAAACTAATTCACTAAAAAGGTTAAAGCCATAAGGTGTGACAATGGGACAGAGTTTAAAATTCTAAATTAATTGAACTCTGTGGGTCAAAGGGGATTAGAAGGGATTACAGTAATGCCAGAACCCCACAACAAAATGGGGTTGCTGAAAGAAAGAATAGAACCCTCATTGAGGCAGCAAGAACTATGCTTGCTGACTCTAAGTTGCCTACCATGTTTTGGATAGAAGCAGTTAGTACTGCTTGTTATGTTTTGAACAGGGTTCTAGTGACTAAACCCCATAACAAGACACCTTATGAATAAGTGTCTGGGGAAAGTTCCCAAACCATTAGTCATCTTAAAACCTTTGGGTTGTCTGGTAACATACTTACACCATGGACCATTTGGGAAAATGTAAGGAAAAGTGATGAAGGTTTTATTGTAGGGTATGCTGCTCATAGTAAGGCCCTTATAGGGTCTTACAATTTATCCAGCAAATAGATAGAAAGAAACAATTAATCTGAGTTATCTTGAAGTAAACCTATGTTCAGGGATTTTGGGTTGATGGAGTTGGTATTTTGACCTTGACTATTTGTACTTAATTCCTTAGGTTATACTTGTTTCAATAAACTTTATCAACATCCCCCCCCCCCCCTGCAGGTACCCACGATACTAACATACATGCAGGTACTCAAGATGATTTAGATTCAAAGTGTGATGAACAAGTTATTGTTGTTCCTTTTTTTCCTTCTAACTCCTTTTCAGGTCCTAAGGATCATGCAGTTTCTGATTTGGTGGAGAGCAGTTCAGATTATGCAGAGGAACTTGCTCGGCTTAAAAAACAAGCATATGAAGCCAATGCTACAGCTGAGAAGCATCTGAGTCTAGCTGATCTTGCAGCCAGTAGGAATAGGGTTCCTGCTGGTATGCGTGATTTTCCTGCTGGTATGTCTGATGGTCCTACTGAAACCTCTACTCCTGTTGTTAACCCTGTTCATACTGATGGACCATCACTTCCTCCTGGTCACTCATTGGGCTCAAGTGAACACTCTACATGATATCCTTCTCCTTATGACCTTGCAAACACCATGTCCTCATCTTCAGAAATAGAGGACATACACCACCATCCTGATACTGGCATTTTCTCCTCCTCCTCATATGATGATGATTTTGGTGGTACTATCACCAACTTAGCACCAAGTGTAGTTGTTGATTCCGGTATCCTAATAAGAGGTAACCACTATATCCATTCACAGATACTTGAGGATCTCAATTCACCTGTTCAGACAGAGGTACTTGAGAAGTCTAATATTTGGTGAAGGCTTTTGTTAGCTATGTTCGTGATCAAAGGATCAATTCACCAGACTATTTTACATTGTCTGTTGCTTGTTTTCTTATCAAACTTGAACAAGCGCAGTGTTTTTGTTTATTTTGGGCTTCAAGCTCTTAATGATCCTGCTTGGATTGAAGCTATGCAAGAGGAGATGCAACAGTTTGTTAATCAGGAAGTATGGCAGCTTGTCCCTCTACCAGATGGAAAAATTGCTATTGTGACAAAATGGATTCTGAAGAACAAAAGAGATGCTAGAGGTATAGTTGTCAGGAATAAAGCTAGGTTGGTGGCTCAAGGTCATAGGCAAGAGGAGGGCATTGATTATGATGAGGTATTTGCTCCAGTTGCTAGAATTGAATGGATGTCAAGAGTGCTTTCCTTTATGGGGAAATTGAAGAAGAAGTTTATGTTACTTCAAACCTTAAAGGATTCTGAAGAGTAGATCTCATTTCCCCTAAGCATGTTTACAGAGTTTGTGAAGCTTTGTATGGTCTTCATCTAGCACCATGGGACCTAGTTATGCAAGATTGTATACTTTTGGCTGTTAAAGCAATTACAGAAGAGGTCATATAGACAAAAACTCTTTTCATTAAGAAGAATTCTTAGGGATATCATACTAGTTTAGGTCTATTGTGGCTGAATTATTTTTGGGCTACAACAAGGCCCATGGTTTTGTGATTGACTTTGTGGTCTTGATGAAAGGAGAATTTGAGGATGAGTGCTATGGGTGAGTTACATTTTTTCTTGGCTTACAATGTGAAACAAAAGCTGTGGGATCTTTATTCAAGCAAGGCCAAGTAAGTCCAGGACATTTTACGTAAGAAATTTGATATGGAGAGTTGTGGTGGACCTTGCAACAACACCTTTGAAGCTTCCAAGCCAAATCCCGGGATGAACCTGATGCTGCTGGTTAATGTTCACTTATACCAGATCCATGATAGGTTCCTCATATTTAAATTGACAGCTCAAGGCCTGGATATTCAATTTGCGTAGTGGTTGTGCTTGGGCTATAGACACCATGTTACACCTTTTTTGACTTCCCAATTTGAATGCAGTCAAGAGATCATTAAGTATCTTAAAGGCCACCAAAACTAGAGGTTTTGGTTAACCCAAGAGATTCTCCCTTTGTGTTGGAGGCATATAGTGATAGTGACTATGCTGGTTCTCATGGTGATAGAAAATCAACAACTGGTGGATGTCAATTCTTGGGTAGAAGGTTGATTTCATGGCAGTGCAAAAAGCAAACCATTGTGGCTACTTTTTCCACTGAAGCAGAATATGTTGCATGCTGCAATTGTAGTGGTCAGGATACTTCGGATTCTAAATCAATTTGCTTGATTATGGGTTCAACTTTATGAACACCAAATTTTTTATTGATAATCAAAGTACCATTTGCATTGTCAAAAATCCAGTTTTTCACCAAAGAACAAAGCACATAGAAATTAAGCACCATTTTATTAGGGATGCAAATGAGAAAAATCTTATTCTGGTGCTTAAGATTCACACAGATGAAAATGTGGCTGATTTATTAACCAAGGCATTTGATGGACCTAGGTTTAATCATCAAGTGGTTCATATTAGGATGCTTAATCCCTAGATGCCATGGTTAAAGGGAGGATTTTTGTAAAATTTTCTAAGTAGTAGGTTTTTCTTGTATGTTTACCACTTAGTTTTCAACATATTTTTCTTCTGGTAGTTTTCATATTTTTCTCCTGATCGTTTTAGTTGATTATGGTAGTTAAAATTTTTCCTTTTCATTATATATGTTTTGTGTGTTTTTTCTAACTTTGGCGATGGGAATGATTCTTGTGTGTGAATTCAATAGAGGATTGTGGCCTTTTATTATACTGATGATAAAGTACTCATTTTTGGTTGGTTAAGTGTCTTTTCTGGTGTTGCAAGAGTTCCTACTGGTAGCGTTACTGGTTCCTACTGATAGAACAATTCCTACTGGTCTTGTTAGTTTTCTTTGGGGTTAACTTTTCTTTGAGCGGGTGTCTTAAATTGAGTTTTACATGAATTCAAAGTTATAGTTGAGACAATTAGGCATTTAATTCATCAAAGGGTCACCTATTTAAAGGGATAATTACTCTTTCCTCTCATTTTTACAAACCCTAATTTTAACAGCCTTTTTTTTACTCACTCCACTCACTCTTTGAAAAACTCGATTTCCACTACCAACCAGTAGTAACTTACTCTTACAAACATACACCAGCACTAACACTCAACCACATTCTTTGTAATTATCAAATCAATGGCCGCAATTAAGTATCGTGATGAGCACAACAAGGTGGGTTTCTTGGAGAAACCAAAAGGAAGTGACGACTATCACCAAATTCTTGACTTTTTGCGGTGTTCGCACATCAGGTATGATCTTACCCATGACCCCATCATCTATGACTCTTTGGTCAAATAGTTCTGGTCCACGGCCTCTCTCAGAGCTTCTAAGGAAGGCCCTCCAGCTATATTGGCCACCATTGATAGGACTCCCTATACTATAACTGAATCATTAGTTAGGAGTCAACTTCAATTAGATGATGAGGGTGGTGTTGAGGACTTGCCCATAGCTGACATATACTTAGGTATGGACAATCTTGGATACCCCAGTGAAGGCAAGCTGACCTTCTTCAAAAACAAATTCTCACCTCAATGGAGGTTCTTAGTTCACACTATCATGCATTGTCTCAGTACCAAATCAGGTAGCTGGGATCAATTTGGAAGCCAATTGGCTATTGCTATTATTTGTTTGACTGGGGGGAGGAAGTATAATTGGTCAAGCTATATTTTCAAAGGGATGGTTAACAACATCAACAATCCTAAAAAGTTTTTGATGTTTCCTAGGTTTCTTCAAATGATTTTGGAAATTGAACCTAGGAGTACCAAATAATATCATGCTTTTAAACTGACAAGCAAAATGTTTGCTAACATGAGGTTAAATTTTCAAGGAAACCACATGCCACTTTTGGCTACTATGCTTCCCCCTGCTCAAGCTGCTATTGCAGGTGAAAGTTTAAGGGAAGATGCACCATCTAACCCTCAGACTGTCCCTGCAACCATCACTGAACCTGATCACTCTCATGATCATGCATCCACAACACCCAGACCATCCACTACTACTTCTGGTGCTCCAGTGAATGAGCAGGATCCCTCTTCAGACCCCAACATTGCATCTTCTTCAAGACCTCTTGAGTCTACTCCTGACCTATTCACTTCCACAAATGTGGAAGATGAAACAATGGGAGGTTCTTTTCATACCTCACCTCCTAGGTCCACTCAAGCTCCACCTGAAGGTATAACCTCAGGAGGTGCTGAGGACCTTGATAAAATAACAGCATTGTCTTCTCTAGTGTCCACTCTTGTGCAGAAAGTGAATACTCAAGAATCTGAACTAAAAGCACACAAGCTGCCGTTCAAGGAGGTAGTAGGAAAGTTGGTTAAGAAGGTGAATTTTTTGGAGGATAAACTTCATAGTAGAAAAAGGAAGTTTGTGATGACTGATTCTGACAAGGAAGAGGATGCTGAGCTAGATGTGGATCCTCTTATCAAGCTGGCTAAGGCAGCAGCTACAGCTGCTGGTGCTTCAGTTGTTCCTACTGGTGGTTCTCATGAAGCTGATATTCCACCTAGTTCCTCTGTTCCTACTGATGAGTTTGCTGGTGGTTCTGATGTTCCTGCTGGTGCTACTACTGGTCTTTCTGTTGATCCTTCCAACAAGGGTAAATCTCCTTTGATGGAAGAAGACCCTCCAGTCAGAGAAAGAACATTTAGGCAAAGAGAGGAAGACATGTTAGGTGAAGAAGCTGCTAGGAGAATGTATAAAGAAGAGCAGGCTGAGTTGGAAAGAGAGAGAGGAGAGATGCAGAGGAAAAGACAACATGATGTATTGAATTCAGCAAAATACTATACAGATTCTGATTGGACTGACATAGTGGGTCAAGTTCATGCAAATCAAGGACTTACTGCTGATCTTTTGGGTCCCTGATTGTCAATGAGAGATAACTTGCTGAAATGAATGGTAGCTCTGATTGCTAAAAGAAGAAGAGAGTTTGCTGCACAGAGGTTTCAGGACAAGCTGAATAAGCCTATGACCTTTGCACAACAAAAGGCTTATATGCGAACCTTTATGAAGAATCAAAGCTCCACCATTTATACCACCGGATGGACCATGAAGCATGTGAAGTCATTTTCTGATGATCAACTCAAAACTGAGTTTGACAAAATCAGACAGCTTACTGCAGATTACCAATTACAAACATCAGGAAGGTCTCTAAAAGGACCTGGTGGTGCAAGATTTGGAGAAAGCTAGTACGAAGAAGTCTAATCAACTGAAAGCTCCAATGTTGATGTTTCCTGCTGATTCACAAAAACCATCTGTGGGAAGTTCCTTTCTGAAAAGCTATAATAGCGAATGTTAAAGTTCCTTTACCTTGCTTATACAGTTCAAAACATTGGTTCTCACCCAAGATGGTTGGTACCAAGGTAGAAAGAGATTAGGTCGAAAAGGTGTTCATCCTTCTTACTCTACCATTCCTATTGAAGACGGAGATCCTGAAGCTGAACAAAAAATGTGCATTAAGTATGCTTCTGATGTGGATTCTGCTTCTGATGATGATACACCCGTTAATTTCTTTGATGTTGTTGACTGGGAGTTATTGCCTACGGGATTAGGCTTGATCAATGTCTTCTACAGGAAAGATAACTCTCGCAAGTGCTTCACAAGTCTTAGGGAAATCCTTCACTTGGTTACTAGAGCAGACTTGATGACCATTTATGGCCGTGTGATGACATTTTATCAGGATAAGCAAGCTGCGGGAGTTGGTCTTGTTCTTTGGGGAGATCTTAAGGTTTTGATAGATTCACCTGAAGTGAATGATGGTAGTGATGTTTGGAAGAACCAACACACTTGGAGCATTCAAAGTTGGAAGCTACAACACACTTGGAGCATTTAAACCACATTATTATTTCAACTGGCTAGGGAGGAGTTTTGATCAGGGATCAGCGATGAATCCTAGCTGAGGTACAAATTTTCATTTGTATCTGGTAATAAATACTCGTTTTGATCTGGGATCAGACAGTCTTATTATTGTTGAGATTCGATGAGACTTCGATGGACGGTTATGGGATGAACCATAACTAGGTGTAATCCACATGTCTTGTTCGCACTAAATCAGATAAGGATATTGTGAAGACGTTTGATGCATTAGCTTTTTAATCGATTATGTAACAAGTTCACCCTTTTTGTGAGATGCAACAAAGGATTAAGGTAGATCGCCGGCTGAGGCAACAGTTACATGAAATGGTTAGTATATCAAGCCAATTAAAGTCCGAGATTCATGAAATGGTTAGTATATTTTTAAGGGGAAGCTTATTGTTTGTATACTTACCATCTACATGCATCACTTGAGGGGAAGCGTTTCTGAGTTGCACAAGAACCCTATTGGATGATTACAAAAAGGGGAAGAAGATTTATGATGTGCAGCTTATTATTGTGATGACATGTTTTAGCATTGTTTCTTCATGCAGGTTGTTTTGTAATATCAAATAGGGGAAGATTGTTGGGGAAAATTACAGATTTGAAGATTACAAAACCTATTAGACGAAATGAAGAAAGAAGAAACAATGAAGGACCAAATATGTAATAGTTAGCTTTATTAGTAAGCTAGGGTTTGTAACCATCCTCTACTATATAAAGAGGATAGGCGTCTAGGTTACAATCCATCCATTCATAGCAGACTTCTCCAATGAGAGTCTAAGAAACGCATAGAGCGTGTGTAGTGTAGTAGTAGTAGTTAGTTCTTTATTGTGTTTAATAAAGAAAACCTTATTAGTAACATGATTGTGTTCTTGTTCTTTATATTCCGTTGTGCTTATCAATCATTGTTATATTACCCTAGTTGAGTCCAGATCTTGGATTCTACATTATTATTATTATTATTACCTCCACCCTTTAAACGACTGTCACATCGGTATGCGAACCGACCATGATCCAGAAGTCTTATTTTGGCTTTGGTTTATTATTACATTATAGCCAAATTTCAAGTCCTGTGGTCTTTTGACAACTGTCACATCGGTATACAAGCCGACCATGGTCCAGGAGTCTATTTCCCCACAACACTGACAAAACCTCGATGTGTACCTTACTTTCACCAGAAGGAATCTCTACGAAGGGATCTAAACTAAGAATCGCAAAAACCAAAGTAACTTTATTTATTTAACAATTATATAACGTTTATTAAGCTGATGGGAGCAAAAAGCCACAATTAACCTCTCTGAGCTATAAAGAGTTCCAACTACTCCACGCTTAGCATCTAACTTATATTTAACTATATCATTTTTCGTTCTTTGAAAACTTTTAAAGTTAAGCAAACGCTTAGTCTCAAAAGCTAAGGGGAAAGCTAGAGTTAAAAACTCAGTTAAGTCAAAAGCTACCTAGTTCTACGGGCCTAATTATTCACATAATTTTTTTAATATATATAAAACAATAAAATTTTAAAATTTTGGTCAAAACGGGGTTGCGCGGGAACACAGACAAGCACAGGTAAGATCATATTTCAGCAGAAATCCCCCCACACTTAGAATGGAACATTGTCCTTAATGTTCAAAAATGTCAGGTTTTACCCCCACACTTAGGAACGAAAAAGGCAAACGCAAAAAATTCCAAGTGTGAAAGGGGAAACAAATATATATATATATATATATAAGATCAGGATTGAGGATTCCAAAATAAGCAGAAGATCGAAGACCGGATGATTGGAGGATTGAAAACAAGCACGGGTCTTCATGATCTTAAGGAATCCTGCAAAAACGGTACCACACACCAAAGAAAGAAGCACGCCCCCACAATTGGGCTATAAAATCACACACTCTTATTAATAAGAAAATAAAAAGAAGAAAAGACACGGGTTAGCTCCCGAGAAGCGCTTGTTTTTTAACGAGTCGCTAGCTTGACTCTCCCCCGAATTTAGTTGCCCTTGGGGGACAGATGGTACAATCTTAGGTGGAATATCTCCAAAGTCTTGAGAATACATAAACAATGATAATTCCGGGATCAAATACTCCATTTTCGTCAACTAGCAGGAATATATTTAATGAAAGAAATTTGAGGTATTCCTTAGAAAAGACGAGGCCAAAATTGTCTGATAAAGAAAATAGTAGTCTCGGGCCAAGTATGTCAAAAACACGATGAGAACCAAAAATGCCATAACAAAAATGTAGGAATGTAAGGATTGGTTTAGGCATGGTTGAATCAAAATTTAACTTTTTGTACGGAGGTGGGATTTGTGCGGTACTTTATGTACTATTAATTTGCAGCTCATCCATTATGGTCTCCATTTCAGACTCATCACTCTCCTTGTTCTGAATACCAAAGATTGGATTGTCTGAATTTAAAGTAAATTCATAATCAAAGTCAAACAAAGGATCAGTGATAGTCATGTCGAAAGTTTTGGAAATACAATCAAGAGAATCCAAGTTCTTGGATACCCTTGGGATTGGAACAAGGTCATCAATATCCTCATGAGAATTAAGTTCAATTTCCTCGTCCCCCATTAAAAAGGTATTCGGCGGTTCCCTAATAAGAGGATTGATCTCTGACGTATTTTCCTCTAAAGGTTCAGCCTTTAACAAAATTTCAAAAAAAGGATATCTCCCTCCGGATCATTGTTAAGCTCTAAAGGAGGGAGATCGCTCGAGATTTCATCATTTAATAATCCTTCTAGAAAAAGAATATCTCCCTCCGGATTGAATATATCATCATCGACTTCCGGTGAAGTCGAATCATGATGAGGAAGAAGTGTGTCGGTCTCCTCCAAGATAGAATCACTATCCCGGTGGGAGTGAGAGAAGGAGAGAGAGACACGACCACAGGGTCAGAAGAAGGAGTAGGACTGCAACTCAAATGGTGAATCATTTTCTGATCTTTAATCATCTTAGCAGGTTCATCATCATCACTTTCATCAGAGTCTGAATAGTAAAAGGTGTTAGGATGACCCAGTCCTGGATTATGTTGAACACTTTGAATTGTGTATCCACTATCATTTCCAAGGACCTCAACTCGTTCTCTCAAAGCGAAAGTAGTCTCAGAATGATGAGCACTCATATCAGTGGTGGTGTTATAATACAATTCGGCATCCCACTGAAAATGATGTTGTGTCATATTCTCGATTAAATCATATGCTTCTTGAGGAGTCTTCCGCATGAAATTACCGCCGGCAGCCACCATAAATCTTTCTTGGTCAATCATCGTAATTCCATAGTAAAAATTAAGGATTTGATTAAGAAGCAAAATTTTATGGTCGGGACATTTTCACAAACAAGATTTAAATCTTTCCCAAGCTTCAAATACTGATTCGGTAGGCAATTGCCAGAAATTAAAAATTTCTTTCCTAAGCTGCAACGCTCTAGAATATGGGTAGTATTTTAAAAGAAACTTGAAGACCATCTCTTCCCAAGTATGAATATAATGCGTTTTAAGAGTATAAAACCAAGATTCAGCTTCGTGGGTTAAAGAGAATCGGAAAAGATTGAGATTGATGATGTCTTGAGAAACTCTATTTTGCTTAATGAATTGGGTGATAGATAAATATTTGTCTAGGTGCTCATTTGCATCTTCATTTTTAAATCCATGAAATTGATAATTCTGTCAAAGTAGCTGAACCATATGATTTTTCAATGTAAAATTAGTTCCCGGAACGGTTGTCGGAACGATCGGTCCTCCTCTACCGATGAGTGACGGTCGATAAAAATCCTCCATGGTCTGAGGATCATAGGATTGAGAGGAAGAAAAGAACATCGTGAAGAATTAAACAATATAAGAAGAGAAAGAGATAAGAATTAAAAGCTAGAGAGGATAACGAAGATTTTTTTTAATCTATTTATTATTATTTTTTATTTATATATAATATTTTTTTGGATTTTTAATATTTATATAAAAGAAAATAAAATAGAAATGGAAAATATTTTTGGGTTTTTTATTTAGAAAATAAAAATATTTTTGGTATTTTAAAATTCGTATATAATAGAAAATAAAATAGAAAAATAAAATATTTTTGGATTTTTATATTTTTATAAGTACAAAAATAAACTTTCAAAAGAGAAAGGATCTTCAAGGCACTAACTTCAAACACCACGTGTAGATCGTACACCTCTCCCCGGCAGCGGCGCCATTTTAATGTTACGTCAAACGCGCGTCGTAATAATATTTAGTATATCCCATTAGATAAGAAAATTACTTTACTTATTGAATTGATGATTCTTTGTACCAATTTTCTTACTATGGTTCGTGATTTGGAGAATTCAAAGACCTTTCAACTGCTGCAGAAAGATTTTTTGAGGATGCATCCAAACAGGGGAGGATTCATGATGCATATGCAACGGTTACAAAGGAGCAAAAGGTGGATGATGACAAAGAAACAACTCAAGAAGTGAGGAAGTGTTTGGATACATCCTCCTGATGATCAAGAAGCTTACACAGAAGAAACTTGATGTTAACAAAGTGAATATCAAGTTTAGGGGAGGATTGTTGGGAATTAAAGATTCCTTGATGCTGTTTGAATTAAATGAAACAAGAGGGACTAAATTGACATAATGAAGATTCTACAAAAGATGGAAGATTGTAGAAGATATGATCAAAGATATGAAGATCATGATTGATATTCAAATGATTTAGTTTCCTTATACTTATGGAAAGCATTAATAAGTATTAAATATGATGAGAGGTTACAAGGTTTATTAGGAAAACATTAAAATGTATTAATGTAGAATACATATAAAAGTATTAAATGTGTTGTAACCTACTAGGACTCCTTGTACTATAAAAGGAGGTCCTAGGGTGTAGAGAAAATACATCAATCTCTACACAATCATCATATATACGTTTTACTCATAGTTAGTTATAGCTTCAAGGTTGTAAACCCTATCACAATTAAGAGTGATCGTATTAATATATTGAAGCTGCAATGTTTGGTTAATTGTTATTATTCTTCTTAGTATCACAACCTAGTTTTCGCATAGTTTGGGATATTACCAATCAAAGTTTCTACCATAGTTGTGTTGGATTTATCCAATATAACTAAACCTTATATCAGCTACGGAGTTAAAGATCTGTTCAGAATGGGATTAACAGTAAGCCTCGTACTAAATCTTTTCTTGCAAGGTCATTGATGGTACTGAAGTTCAAGTGGTTTAAACGTCGATGCCACAACCATGATTTGTTCTTGGAGGCTTTGGATAACAAGCAAATTATAGAGGACTTCATCACGTCTTCAATTGAGATAGTGTACAAATTAGAACCATGAGAACTTTAATTAATTCAACATCATCTGTATCTCGAACGTAGCAAGAATGCTTCCTAAAGGTAACTTCTAGATTAGAGTCACAAAATTGTCCGATAGAAAACAGATTATATCCCATTCCTTCCACATAGTATACCTTGGAGATCACACTTTCACTAATAACGTAGTCTCGATAACCCATGATAGCACCAAATGGGTCATTCAAAAATCTAACCGTCCCGATGAACTTTTTCACGAAATTCCTGAGCCGCGAGCGATCCCTCGTCATATGTTTTGAACAGCCTGTGTCCAAATACCAAAGGAAGATCTGTACGACCTGCATTTGAAAACAAACGAAGATGGAGAGTTTGGAAAGTTGGATCCCTAATTTTGGTTGGGTTCCCTTAGGTTAGCATAAGCAATAGCCGACACTTTGTTAGGTTTAGTGAGCCTAGTTAAAGGGCACTGTTCTCCTAAAGTGAATGTTCTTCCTGTGGGCATCCATTGATAACCTACAGTGGTAAGTATGTTTCCTGTTGGTTTCCATACTTGCTTGACTTGCTTAGGTTTCTAAACTTGCTTAACTTTACGCACAACATTTTTAACAGAGGGGGATGCATTCACAAAGTGCAAATAAGTAACCACACACATATCATGATTTACAAAAATTAAGCATTTTTTACATGTTTGGCAAACCGAATGAGAATTCGAATTAATTACAGTATGCTTAGAGCTAATACTAGAATCAACACGATTCGTGGTTTTCAACCTAGACTTAATTGTCCTAGGGTGTTCTTCTACTTTCTTCATGTTGACACTCTTAGCCGGTAAGATCCTATTTTTCTTGATATTGCTCCTAGGCTGTGATCTGCTAGCATCAGTATAACTGTTTACTCCTATAGAAGGAGGCACAGGGACATTAGTCTTCTGACAGTTTAGTTGCTCTACAGGTTTGTGTGTGTTACTTTTTGACATTGCATATTGTTCCTCAAAAGTGACTTGCTTTTTCTTAGGTAAGGGGTAGAAGCATGCTTGTTATCTCGTGTAATTAGGTCTTTTAGACAAGTGCCAATCACATATTCTAACAATTCCTAAGAGTGTTTGGTGTAAAGGCAAGCTGATGCAAGTAAGCTATCTAATGGTCTTTCAACCTTAGCTTTCTTTTCGATCTCGCGAAGGGTTTCCACACTTTCCTTAAGGTGTTTGAGATAAACTAGATGCACTTCCCTATTGTTCCTATTACGAGGGGGAATAGGTTCAACATCTATAGCATACTTTCCTGGTGTAAGAACTTTTGGTTTTACATGATCCTTATTGACACATGACAACTTATTCTGTATTTGGACCTTTAGACTCTCATTTTTAGTTAATAGGGCAGTTGTCTGTTCTAGATGATTAGCACACATGATCTTAATAGAATCATATAATTCCTTGTAATGCTACTTAATCTTTCTATTTTATGCCCTAAAAAGCTCATTTTGTTCTTGAAAAACATTGATTTTTTCAATTAATTGAGTGATATGAAAGTCTAAGGTCCTAAAACCAAGTGTACGGTCTACTTCACTACGGGTTTCTTTCAATTGAGAGATTTTCATTCTCAATTTTTTGATGGCGTTGTCTTTTCCTTGAATTGAGGCTTTCATCTTTTCGATTTGAGTCAAAATCAGGAACATCTCGAGCGGGTAGAGATGTGTTGTTTCCAAAACTTTCTTTAAGGTTTTGATATTTTAACTGTAGATTTAAATGATTTACCTCAAGATTAGAAAACCGTTTTACTAACTTATTATGATTATCCTTTTGAATCTTATCACGTAAATTAGAAAGCTCAACTTTAAGTTCTAAACAACGTGCTTTAAGACTAGTGTGGGCATCATGCATTTCAGTAAAACTAGATACATTAAGCTCAGAATTCGTTGCAACATAAAACACTTCTTTGGACAAGTAGTCAGCAATTAAATTATCATTAGCAATAGGAAAGTTTTTCCATTCAATCTCATCATGTTTCATATCTACACTGTTTTGGTCAACCTCAGCTTCTAACTCTTCAAAAATATCTTTTGTAGATCCCAGTCTAAATAGATTTTTCTAGCCTGTTAAGGGTGGTAGCCAATCTGGATAGATCCAAACTAACTACAAGAGAAACAATGACTATGAACAATATAAGTTATGCGGAAACTAACTTATATTGCTAAGAAGAACAATGAATGAAACAGAACTTTGATTACTATTATTCTGCCAGGTTATAGATTACTAACTATGAATATTTGTGAAACTTATGTATATCTAACTAATGCCTTAGGGTTCCTTTTATACACCAAGAAAAACCCTAATGGGCTTACAAAACATGTAAAGAGATAATGCATATCTATTCCTATAATAACTCATGCATATATCCTAATAGTACTAACTAGCAGTACTAACTTACTACTAACAACACTAACTATACTGGCAGTACTAACAATGTACTAGCAGTACTAACTATTTATAACTAACAATACTAACTACTTAGTCTATTTTCTTGAATCTTTAGCATTCTTCATTAGCAGCACTAAGTAGAACTAGCAGTAGTAACTTGTATAAATAGCAGCACTAAGTTGTAGAAACTTCTAAAACCCAACAATCCTCCCCTAAACATGATGTTTACTTGTTAACCTTCATGTTTCTTTAGTTTGAGCTTCTTGAACACTAGGAGGATGTATCCAAACACACTGCTACTCTGTAATCTGTTCTTTGATGAACTTGAACTCTTTTGTTACTTTGTCATCTTTAGCGTTCTTTGGCTTCCAGTCTCTGTCACCATCTCAGTATCTCAGCAACACAGCTACAAAGCAACACCAACGAAGTTGGCTTTGTAGTTTTTGGCAAACTACCAGCCATAAACAGATTTGATATTGGTTTACCAGTAGCCGTTTGCTCTGGAATAGCCAATGCTTCATTGCAATAACATGGTGCATTGATAACTATATAGTTTTGAGATAACTATATAGTTTTGAGTAAACTATCAACTATCAACGGATTTGAGAAGTCTTTACTAAGAGCCATTTGCTCTGGACTAGCCAACTCTTTATTGTAAAGCATGGTGAGTTAATTACCATATAGTTTTTGGCAAACTATTAGCCATTAACGGATTTAAGAAGTCTTTACCAGAAGCCGTTTGCTCTGGACTAGCTAGTTCTTGATGTCTGTTAGATATGGTGAACTGATGACCATTTGTTGTGTGGTTATAAAACCAACACTTAAAGATCCTTCTCACTTCCATCATGGCTTCCAGATTCATCAATTTGCTATTGAATGAATCTAAGTAAATAAAAAACAGCTTCACTTTCAGATTCAGCTATCAATCTCAAAGCCAACATCCTCTCAAGAGTTTGATTTGTAAGTGGATACCTTCTTTCTGCTAGCATGTAAAACTCAGTTCCATCTTCTAGCACCAAGATATGAACTCCACAGTTATCATAGAAATTCCAACTCTTAAGAATCCATTCTTCTTGATTCTTCCAAAGATCATCTTCTGCATTTGCCTCAAACATAGTCCTTAAACTACCCCAAAGAATTAGATCAATTCCTTCTGGAGTTGATGTTTCAAATCTCTTCATCACTAGACTATGTAACTCAATGAAGTCTAATCTATCAAACCTTGAAACCATTTCAGTAAAAGTCTTGATATATCTTGAACTTCCATCAGCTCTAAAAACTCTGTAATAGTCATGAGGTTTTCCATATCTATCAGTATGATAGAATTTAGACTCCCAATCAACAATTGGATACCTCCTGTTTAGAACTTCATAATTAATTTCTCCTTCTTCATCAGGAACTATCATCAGAAAAGCTTTTAGTTGTTCTTCCTCTTCAAGATCAGAGTCTGTCTTTTGCCTTTTAGACTTCTTTGTAGCTTTCATCTTAAGTCTTCTGCCTGGCCTTTTTCTGGTACTCTCTGTATTTCCTTCTTGCTTGACTTCAACTTTAGTACTGTCAGGTTCTTCAAGAACCTCCTCCTCATCTACACCAGATGCTTTCTTATTCATCTTCTCAATCATTCTTTCATCCTTTTCAGACCCAATAGGCACAAAGTCTGCAGCTCTTTCTTGTTCCTTGATGTATAGGGCCTGAATCTCTTCAAGAATCTTTTTGTTCAGCTGAGCATGTTTATATCTACCTGTATGCTTAAGGTAGGTCATCATTAGGTTTCTTAGTTGAGTTCTTGTTGGAGGTTTGTTCCTGATAGCTGCTGATCTCTCTGCTACAAGTTGTTTCTTCCTATTTTCAAAATATTCAGCTAACAACCTTGATCTTTCTTCAACTGTATACATCTCTCTTTCTTCCATTTGTTGTCTAGCAACTAATTCTTTACTAGCATCCATCTTGGCTTGAACTTCATCATACAAATTTGCAATGTAGTCCACATATGCTTGTTCTTGTCTCTCTCTTTCCTCCTTTTCCTTTTCCAATTCTGCTAGTTCCTCTTCATATACTAGTCTTGCTACTTCAGCATCTTTAGCAATCTAAGCAGCATCCAAATCACTTCTCTTAACTTTATTTACTGGTGATTCTTTTAAAACCCCTTTACCTTTGTCTTTAGGGTCTATTGATGGAAGTGGCTTCAATGTTAAAATAGATCTTTCAGGCCTATGAGATTCTTTAACATCTTTAATAGCCACTCCTTTCAGCTTTGTCTTGTCACTCAGCATTACCAGAGCATCAACAAGAAAGATATCTTCATCTTCAAAAACACTTGTTGTAGTAGGAGGAGTTATTGGAGTAGCAGTACTAACTTCTGGTACAACAGTACTAACTTCATTGGTTCCTCTGTGTCCATATAGACCATACCATGATCAGCATCAAGATCATCAAATGTACTGTCATCCAAAGTTGGTTTAGGTTTGACATTTTTCCTCCCCTGTTTGGATACAGAATCCTTCCTTCCCAACTGTCTCTTCATAGATAACCTAGACACACTCCTTAACCATGCCCTATGGTGTGCGATTATTGGGTGACTTTTCTTTTTTAGCTTCTTGTTTCTTGTCTTTAATTTAATAATTTGTGCAGCCTGAGCATCCTTGGAGGCTTCCAAAGCAAGAACCCTGTTTGACAAGTTAGTGCAAATAACAGATAACTCCTCTAGGGTCATGCTACCCTTAGCGCTATCAGATGTGGGATCACCTGAAAGATTACTATCATAGGATGACTTAACCTGATCCCCTTCACTCCTATTAGTGCCCTCTAAAGAATCCTTAGAGTCTTAGGTAGTGTCATGGCTAGATGATGAGTCAGTCACATAGGGTTGGTCTCCTGTACTAGGTTAAGTAGGAGAGGGTGTTGGTTGGGGTTCAGTGGGTTGATTTGAACCTTCACCCTCAGGTGCTTGGTGTGGCAACAGCATAAAATCAAAGAATAGAGTGACTTTTCCTGAAAACTTTACACCTTTCCTGGACATATTTGAGAAAACCTTCAGAGTATGAGCTGGTGTAATATAAACATCATTAAAAGGTTCACCAAGCTCAATTTGATTATTCAAAAATACCATTAAAAATCTTGGATACATAAGAAATTTCTTTTTAGGATTATCCAAGTTCCTTAACATACCATCAAAAATAAGTTTAGAAAAGTTAAACTTTTGATTTGTCGCCAAACATATAACAGCTGAAGCAATATTTGTTGAAAACTCATTCCAGCTTGTAGATTTTGAACTTAGGCAATGAAGGATGGTATGTATCAGATACTTCCATTGAGGAGAAAAGAGGGCTTTTTGAAAAGTTAGTTTGTTAAGTTCACCCTCATATCCCATCAATGCAAGGTTTTGAAAAATAGCTTCATTTGTTAGGCAAGCAGTACCATCAGCATCATTAAGGAGAAGAGAACTTCTTATGGATGCTTCTGTTACTACTACTGCCTTGCTATCAACAGTAGCATGAATTTGTTTCTCATCATTGACTGTTTGGGAACTAGCAGTGTTCCAAAACTGTTCAATATAAGAAATATAGATAGTAGGACTTACAGTGAGAGCATGATGTATCGAACCTGATGTAAGAAAGTCCACTATCTCATGAAATTCTGAATTTCCTCCTGTTTTCTCTAAACACGCGACCATATTGTGTTGATCGACGAATTCCAATTCAGCCATAGATGTGTTGAAAAGGTTGAGTAAGGTGTGGGATATGTTCGATTATGAGAATTTGAGAGTTTGGAAGAGTTAATTGAGATTTTATAAAGATGTGCTTTAGGGTTTGAGATGACCGACTGAATAAAATTGAGTCTTTATCTTAAGGAAAGAGTATTATAGAAGAAAAGATCAAGAATTTTCAAGTCATAGACCCCTATAAGCAAGTTGTTGGCGGAAATATCTCAACGGTTATAATTAATTAATGAAAATCTGTGATGCTCACCAACAGTAGTAACGGTAACAAGCAGCACAAACTTTTGCCTGGCAGCACTAACTTTATGCCTGGCAGCACCAATGTTGCCTGGCAGCACCAACTTTGCCTGGCAGTACTAACTTGTTAGTTTCCATTTAGTACCCTCAAATCCAATCCAAACTGCATCTTTGACCCAATCCAAGCATCAACACCTTTGTTAAACACTTTTGAGCAGCACCAACCAAGCCGGGCAGTACTAAGTTTTGGCCTGGCAATATTAACCAAACTGGCAGCACTAACTAACTTAGCACCATATGTAGCCCTCAGAAATGAATATAATGAACCCTAAATCATCATCATATCATCTAAAGTCCATCTTCTAACTAAAATCATTTCATAAACTATACAACAAAGTAACCTACTAACTTGCCTCCCCTTAACTAATGCAGCTATAAATTGATCATTCCAATGTTAACAATTAAGAAATTGAACCTGCTAACATCAAAAGCTTTAGTTAAAAGATCAGCCACATTGTCATCAGTGTGAATCTTAAGCACCTGGATAAGCTTCTTCTCATAAGCATCCCCAATGAAGTGGTTCCTAATCTCTATATGCTTTGTTTAGGAGTGAAATACTATATTCTTTACAATGCATATTGTGCTCTCATTATCAATGTAGATCTTTGTGTTCATAAAATTGAATCCATAGTCTAACATTTGATTTTGAATCCATAATACTTGCCCACATCAGTTGGCAGCAGTAACATATTCTGCCTCTGTAGTAGAAGTAGCCACAATTGTCTGCTTCTTGCATTGCCATGAAATAAGTCTCCTGCCAAGAAATTGACAACCTCCTATTATGGATTTCCTGTCAAGATTTGCTCCAGCATAGTCACTATCTGAGTAGGCTTCCAGGTCAAATGATGACACCCTAGGATACCAAAGGCCTAGTTTGGGTTTGCCCTTGAGGTACCTAAAGATTCTATTCACAGCATTAAGATGGTAGGTCTTTGGAATTACCTAAAACCTAGAACAAGCACAGACTTCAAACATAATATCAGGCCTAGAAGCAGTCAAGTACATTAAAGAGCCAATCATGGATCTATAAAGATGTACATTGTTGGCAATTATGTTTTCCTAACTTAGTACCGCTAGTTGTAGTAGAAAGTACCGACAGTTATAGTTTGTACTATTAGTATTAGTTTGTACCATCAGTACAAAATAGTTAGTACTGTTTAATAGTTAGTACCGTTTAAGAGATATGCATGAGATATTATAGGAAAATATATGCATTATCTTCTACGCGTTTTGTAAGTCTGTTAGGGTTTATCCTTGGTGTATAAAAGGAACCCTACGGCATTAGAGAAGATATCCATCTCATCACATCTCTCAATCTCATAGTTAGTAATCTGTAATCTTTTTAGCAGATTCAATACAAAAGTTTAGTTATTAATATTCATTGTTCTTCCTAGCATTATAAGTTAGTTTCCGCATAACTTATAGTGTTCATAGTCATTGTTTCTCCTGTAGTTTGTGTGGAACTATCTATATTGGCTACAACCCTTAAACAGGCTAGAAAGATCTATATTGAATTGGGATCTATAAGTGGTATCAGAGCTTGTAAAGAAACTCTAAGTAAGAAGAACTAAAACCCTCAAGTTTTAAACCTCTACCTTACAAATCTATTAAATGGCTAGATCAGATGATGAGATTCCACCACCACCACCACTACCACCACAAACACAAATACCAACACAACAAGCCCCTCACACTATCTCAACCATCAAACTCCCTATTCTTAAGAAGGGAGAATATGATATATGGGCCATGAAAATGGAACATTATTTGGCTCATACAGACTATCCTATCTGGGAAGTTATTCAAAGAGGCAATGGTCTTGTGAGTGTCTCAACTGATACAAATGGTGTAATAAAGGTTCTGCCTCCCAAGACTGCAGAATAAATTTTAGCTAGAGAAAGAGAAAGAAAAGCAAAGACAACCTTGCTTATGGCTTTACCAGAAGATCATCTTGCTAAATTTCACAAAATGACTGATGCAAAAGAGATGTGGGAAGCTATCAAATCTAGATTTGGTGGCAATGATGAATCAAAGAAGATGCAAAAGTATATTCTAAAGCAACAGTTTGAAGGCTTCTCTGTATCAAAATTAGAAGGACTGCATAAAGGCTATGATAGGTTTCAGAGTCTTCTGAGTCAACTAGAGATTCATGGTGCAGGAGTCTCCACTGAAGATGCAAATCAGAAGTTCCTTAGATCTCTACCTTCTGCCTGGTCTCAAATTTCCTTAATCATGAGAACCAAGCCAGGAGTGGACAGTCTCAGTTTTGATGATCTGTATAATAACCTTAGAGTTTTTGAGCATGATGTTAAAGGCTCTACTGCATCATCTTTTAGCACGCAGAATGTGGCATTTGTTTCTGAAAACACTAGCAGTACTAATGAAGCTAGTACTGCTTATGGTGCTTCTAGCTCTTCTGGCCATAACCCCCAAAGGGAAGGCTCTTCTTCGTACACTAATGAACTCATGTACTCCTTCTTTGCTAACCAATCCAGTGGTCCACAATTGGATCATGAGGATTTGGAACAACTTGATGAGTTCGATTTAGAAGAAATGGATTTAAAATAGCAAGTGGCCATGATCTCCATAAGACTGAAGAAATTCTACAAAAAGATAGGAAGAAAGTTGCAGTTTGATGCCAAGGAACCAGTTGGATTTGATAAGGCCAAAGTCGAGTGCTACAATTGTCACAAGACAGGGCATTTTGCTAGAGAATACAGATCTAAGGGGAATCAAGATAGTAGGAGGAAAGATACTAGATACACTGGGTACAAAGCTAAAGACAGTGGAAGAAGACCTAGAAAATAGGAGGAACCTAAAGCTTTGGTAACTCTTGATGGAGAAGGTGTTGATTAGACCAGTCACTCAAAAGATGAGCAAGAGAACTATGCTTTGATAGCTTACAGCAATTCAGGCTTAGACACTAAGGTAACTTCTTGTTCAAAAGAGTGTAAAGAATCTTATACTAAACTTAAAAAATTATATGATGAACAGAGGGAACAACTTGGTGATGCCAGTATAGAAATTCAAGCATATACTCAAGCTTTAAAGAAAGTAGAAGCACAATTAGTTGCTCATCAACAAAATCAACTTTGGTATGAGGAAAAGATTAGGTTTATGAAAATTGATTTAGATGATAAAACTGATGTGCTCACATATCATAAGAAACTATTGGCAGAAGCTGAAAAAGAAAAAGAAGAATTGAAAGCTAAAGTAGAAAAATGGCATAACTCTTCTAAAAATCTTAATATTCTGCTAACTAGTCAGATGAGTGCTAGGGACAAAGCTGGGCTTGGGTATGGAAATCAAATGAATAAAGGTGTCTTAAGTTATGAAAATGAAGTTTTTGAAAGTGTATTTTACAGTAGGTCTAGTGATATAGAAGATAGTCCTGTAAATGATAGATATGCAGAGGGGATGCATGCAGTTCCTCCTCCAATGACAGGGATTTACATCCCTTCTGGACCTGATGTTGAAATTGATGAGTCACAGTTTACATATGGCCCAAAGCAATCTAAACCTAGTGAATCTGATGCTAGGAGCAGTGACTTTAATTCTTGTGAATCCAATTCTAGTGAAGAAACACTTAAATCTATGCCTGAACCAGTTGTCAATGAACCCAAAGTAGTAAGTCAACCTAAAGTCTGGTCTGATGCTCCTATCATTGAGGAGTATGAATCAGATAGTGATGATGAACATGTGTCTCTACCCACAAAAGAACAGGAAACACCTAGTTTTGCTTTTGTTAATACTGTTAAGCATGTAAAAACTCCTAGGCAAACTGTTAAAGAACAAAACACATGTAGTCAAAATCCTAAACCTGACAAAAAGGATTGTAGTGGTTTAATGTCTAAAAAATTGGGTTTGGGATATGGGTTTACTAAAAAGGCATGTTTTGTATGTGGTAGTTTTAGCCATCTTATTAGAGATTGTGATTTTCATGAGAAAAGAATGGCTAAACAAGCTGAATTGAACAAAAGGATGAGTAAGGGTACTGGTCAAAGAGAAAATAGGCTAGTGTGGAACAATCTATAAAGAGTGAATCACCAAAACCAATGTGTTCCTACACCAGTACTAACTAAAACTGTCAGAATTCCAGTTAATACTGCTAGAGCTAGCAGTACTAACAATGTTAATACTGCTAGACATAATTTTAACAGTCAGGCAGTACCAACTAATGCTGCCAGGAAAGTTAATACTGTTAAACCTATTGTTAATAATGTTAGACCAAAAACTGTTTTTCATAAAACCCAGTCACTTATTAGAAGGCCATTTTATAGAACAACATCACCAAGAACAAAATTTTCAAATCAAAAAGTTAATACTACTGAGGTAAAAGCAGTTAGTACTATTGGGGGAAAAAGGGAAACTGTTGTTAAGCCCTCAGCAGGTTGTAATTGGAGAATCAAAAGACATTACTGGAAAAAGTCTTCAAATACAATGGTGGATCAAATACTAGAAAATGTGTTACTTCTAAAGATCCACTAGGCAGACCCAAGCCCAAAAAGGCTTGGGTCCCTAAGAGAAACTAATTTCTCTTATTTTTCATGTACAGGATGTTCCACATAAAGCTTTATAGAATAAAGGGATTGTTGATAGTGGATGTTCCAGGCACATGACTGGAAACAAGGCCTACCTTGCTGAATATCAAGACTATAATGGTGGCCCTGTTGCTTTTGGATGTAGTAAATGTTACATAACTGGGAAAGGTAAAATAAAAACAGGAAAGTTAGATTTTGAGAATGTATGCTTTGTGAAAGAACTATAACTTTTCAATCTCTTTTCTGTGTCACAGATGTGTGACAAGAAGAACAAGGTTCTCTTCACAGACACTAAATGTCTTGTGCTATCTCCTGACTTTAAGTTACCTGATGAAAATCAAGTATTACTTAGAGTCCCTAGACAAAACAATATGTACAGTTTCAACCTAGAGAACATTGTTCCTTCTGGAGGTTTAGCTTGTTTGATTGCAAAGGCCATAGTTGATGAATCTAACAAATGGCATAGGAGGTTGGGTCATGTTAATTTTAAAAACTTAAACAAACTTGTAAAGGGAAACCTTGTAAGAGGTTTACCTTCAAAGATTTTTCAAAATGACCACACCTGTGTTGCTTGTCAGAAAGGAAAGCAACACAAGGCCTCCTGTAAGGCCAAATCAGTAAGCTCTATTAGTCAGCCCTTACAGCTTCTGCATATGGACTTATTTGGACCTACATCTGTAAGGAGCTTAAACCATAAGACTTATTGCCTTGTTATCACTGATGATTTTAGCAGGTTTAGTTGGGTGTTCTTCTTAAGAACTAAGGATGAAACTAGTGGAATCCTTAAGGACTTTATAAGACAAATTGAGAACCAATTAAATCAAAAAGTTAAAACTATTAGATGTGATAATGGTACATAATTTAAGAATAGGGATTTTATTAAATTCTGTGGGTCAAAAGGGATCAAGAGGGAATACAGTAATGCCAGAACTCCACAACAAAATGGAGTTGCTGAAAGAAAGAACATGACCCTTATTGAGGCTGCTAGAACTATGCTAGCAGATTCATTTTTACCTAACACTTTTTGGGCTGAAGCAGTTAGTACTGCTTGTTATGTCCTTAATAGGGTATTAGTGACCAAGCCTCAAAATAAGACACCTTATGAACTTATAACTGGTAAAATACCAATCATAAGCTATATAAGACCTTTTGGGTGCCATGTGACCATCTTGAATACCATTGACCACCTGGGCAAGTTTGATGGGAAATCTGATGAAGGGTTTTTAGTAGGGTATTCTCTAAATAGCAAGGCTTTTAGGGTATACAATTTAGAAACCAAGAGAGTTGAAGAAAACCTGCATATAACCTTTTTAGAAAATAAACCAAATGTTGCAGGGAAATGACCAAATTGGTTGTTTGATCTTGATTATTTAACTGATTCAATGAATTATCAGCCTGTGAGATCAGAGAATCAAGCTAACAAAAATGCAGGTCCAAAAGAAGCTAATCATAGTGCATGTACACAAGATAATATTTATACAAAAAATTCTAAAATGGAAGCTGAATCTGCTCAAGACTACTTTGTACTGCCAATATGGTCTTCTTATACTTCAACAGTGAAGAGCTCAGAAGCAAAGAATGAAGGTGAAAAGCCTAATAAGAATATTGATTTAGAGACAAATGAGAAGCCAGTAAATCAGGAGGATCAAGCCTTTTTGGAGGAGCTTAAAAGGTTTAAAAGTCAAGAAAAGGAAGCTAATGATGCAGCTGAAGCTCTTAGAAAGGAGTTTGCCCAAGATACTGAGGATTTCCTTCTTCAAGCAGGAGCTGCTAGAGCTAGCAGTACTAACACAGTTAATACCGCTAGCACACCAGTTAGTTCTGCCAGTCCTTCTGGTGGACTATCCTACACTGATCTACCCAATTTTGACCAAGATGATTCTCAAATACCTGCTCTTGAGGATATTTATGACCATCCTAATGATGGTATTTTTACCAATGTATCTTATGATGATGAGGGTGCAGTGGCTGACTTTACAAATTTAGAAACTATTGTGAATGTTAGTCCTATTCCCACATCAAGGATTCACTCTATTCATCCTTCAACTCAAATTCTTGGAGATCCAAAATCAGCAGTTCAAACAAGGAGCAAAGTGAAAAAAAGTACTGGAGCACATGCTTTTGTAAGTTATATTCAAAAGCAGTGAAGAAATAATCATAAGGATTTCCAGCATTGTTTATTTGCTTGTTTCTTGTCTCAAATTGAACCTAAGAAGATATCTAAAGCACTTGAAGATGAAAGTTGGGTTGATGCTATGCAGGAAGAACTGCTGCAATTCAAGTTTTAAAAAGTTTGGATTTTTATAGATTTGCCTCATGGGAAGAAGGCAATTGGAACAAAATGGGTTAACAAAAATAAGAAGGATAAAAGAGGTGTTGTGGTTAGAAATAAGGCAAGGTTGGTTGCCCAGGGACATAGGCAAGAGGAAGGGATAGACTATGATGAGGTTTTTGCTCCTGTGGCTAGGATTGAAGCCACCAGGATCTTTTTGGTCTTTGCTTCAACCAACGCAGGTGGTAAAACTACTTGCAAGTCGTGAGGAGTTTCCCACAAATTTGGATCCGTAAGAGGATACACCAAATCTTGGTATGTACCTTTAAGAATTCTTTTAGAAAACTACGCCTTTGCCCATCTATTACAATTAGTCATCCCGAGATACCTAGACAATGCACAAACATGACCACGTGGTAAACCTGAAAGTTGCCATTTTCTACACGAGCATTCACGCTTAGCCAAATCAACAAGGTGGAATTTTGTTGTCTCTAACTTGGTAAACCTTGAACCTATCAACACCGTAAATAGTCCACGTCGTATTTTTTAGCTTTCTATGCCTTACCTTTTCAACTGCAAATCGTGATAATTCATCCGCCACCGGTTCATCTAAAAAATAAACGATAGTTTAATATTATTATGTTGTTTCAATAGACTTTATAATCCATAACAGTTTAAAAATGCATCAAAACAAGTACCTCCACCCGAGTGTATGTTGTAAATGGTGGACGTTTCAAAAATACTAGTTTTTTTAATCTTACGTGTGTAAATTCGCCAATTGCACTCTGGTTGTGCACAACGTACACTATAACGTTTAGTACAATATTTAATAACGCGATATTCAAACCCTTCCCTAATTGCTTTTATGCCAATTTCATACATACAATCTCTCTTATTATCAAATCTAAAACCTTTTTAAAAACAATGTGGAGATAAATTGTTATGCCTTACATTCTGGTGCACTTGGTGGACTAGGCATATTGTTAAATGTGTTGTTTATTTTCTAATTATGTTCACTAGACTCTAGTTCCATATGAGGTTTTTCAGAAAATAATGGAACATTAAGATCGAATTTAACAAAGTTAGTAGATGAAGAACAATTTTTTTACCTTTGTTAGTGTAATGAATATTTTAGGCACACATGCGTTCCCATAAAAAAAACCAAATGTTGTTAAGCAACATTGTATGTCTTCATCATCATTTAAGTCAATTATTTCAGAATTGTCATCGTAGGACAAACAAATGTCGTCTGCCTCTTTGATGCCAAACTTTTTCTTGCAATAACTAACTAGTCCTTTGTAGTTAATTTATGTTGGGAGTAAAACTGATCGAGTTGATTCTTCAAACAAAAGACAAAATTTAATTTTGTATGTGGAAGTCATTGTTTTGTTAGCGTTTAAAACATTCTCAAAGCCAATATGTATAGACGATCATACAATCATAGTCGCATAAAAATTAAAGTGGCCAAGTACAACTCAATAAAAAACTTATCTAACACAAGTACATGCCGCATAAAAATAGTACGTAATAATAATTATAAACTTAACTACTACTCTCATAAAAAATCTAAGCTGCAAATATTACAATATTAGAGCAACAAATACTACTACGCACACATGATTGAAATCAAATAAGCAACATAAACTTCATACATGAAATCAAATATGCAACATAAACTTACATACATGAAATCAAATAAGCCCACATAAACTCATACATGAAATCAAATAAGCAACATAACAAGGGGTAATATTAAACTTAAGTATCATAATACATTCTCCAATTCAAATGGCAGAAAACTTCATTTATTTGTAGTTCATTGATGCACTACTTCATTGAAATCTTGTTGCTGTCGTTGGATAAGCCGTTGAGCAAACATCCTTATTTCATAATGTTGTTTTTCTTGTAACACAACAGGTTCCGGTCTTTCAGCATGGATCCTACATTCTTCTGGTGTAATTCTAAGTGGCCACGCTGGTGCAGGTATACCCATAACATTCTGGAAATATATGAATAAATAAACAATACAAACAAGAAACTGGATACATGAATAAACCAAATGATTATGTTTAGACTCGAAAATAGATTACTTACTCCTAGCATAGCTTCCCCATCAACTGGATCCCAAGAAACACCAAATCTTATAGATTTTATTCCACCAGGATACATAGAAGCTCTTGATCCATCTCTAATCCCTCTTGATCTAACTATTTTCCCATTGACGGCCAAATCCTATTACTTATGCTACTTCCAGATTCATTGCTTACAGCTTGAGTACTACCAATTTGTGCACAAATACCAGTATGTAGCTCATCAACCTCTTCTTCAACATGTGGTGTTGACTCAAACACAAGCCGTCGTTTAATTCTTAACAGGTTACTCATTTTGTTTACAAATTTGATATGACTTTAAGTTTAACACATTGCAAATATAATAAAGTACTTACTTATTTATAGTAGAGCCGCATAAGAAAGAACATAATCATAAATAGTAAAACTCTCGCATAAAAAGTACATTCATTACTTAGCAATTACTTTAATGAGGTAAGATTTTCATAAGAAAAGTACATAATAAAATTACAACAAGTTACAAATGCAACATTACAATTTGCATAAGAAAGTACATAATAATAAATAGCATTTATTTCAAGAAGATACTATAGTCGATACCAAGAAGAAGACATTGCAACCAAAACACATTACAATTGCAAACGTCCTCATCCGTTGAAAGTAAAAGTTGCATAGATAAGAATAAATCCAGGAAGAAGGTTTAAAGGGTGCCCGGTTTATGTAAGTATATGCCTTATACAAACACTATTAATTTGTAACCATTACTTCGTTCTCTAACCTCTATCAAGGTCCATGGGTGGATCCGCTCCAGCAGAATGTGAAACAAGATCTTAGAAAATGGATTAAATATAATTTATAATTGTAAAGTAAGGTTTAAGTCACTTTTTTCTTATGTAACAAAATATGTCATGAATTTCAGGATAAAGATTTAAAATGCGATTGTTATGGTTTTTTAGATGACGAACTCCCTTCAGAATACTACAAGGAATTGCTTTACAACCTCTATATGGAGAATAGAAGTTTGAAACAAAGTTTAAGGAACATGGGTCATTTTGAAGATACAAACTCTAATTCAGATTGTTTAGGAACAACAAAAATATTTATGGTTATGTTTTTATTATTTTGTTTATGTGTTCTTGTGTTTTCCATGATGAAATAAAAACCTTGTTCGTTTAATATAATTAATATTATTATACAGTACACAAAGTTCCTAATAACTCGCTAAACAATCTCTATGATTGTAATGGGATAACACAACCAACCTACCACAAAACCTAACTGATTTCATACTCAAGTAACTGGTAACTGACCTTGTATTTTCAATAGTATGCAAGCATGCCTTCACGATAAGCAAGCGCTACCTGAAGAGGGTCACCAAATACCAATGGAAGCTTATGAGTCAATTTGTATAACAAGAGACAAACCCATACTCCACAATCTCTGTATATGGAACCTTGATGCGAGACTTTTTCTTCAAACTGAAATGTGATCCTATACTCCCCCAAGTTGTAACCCTTTCCTCTTTAACACTCTAATCTTATCCAGGAACAACGGTAACTGTTTTGACATTTTGTCCCTCATATCTATCCACCACTTTCTATTCTCAACTATTGGTGCATTTTTGTTTCTTTTTCGTGGGGTCATTGAATCATAAATGATTATTACACCTGTATAGAGATGAAGCTCCGCAAGAGCCCAATGCAGTTCGGGTTCATTCAAAGGGAAATATACCTATATTGAAAAATAACACAGACTTATGCCTAAAATATCACAACAAATGCCAAGCTTGTTTGTCATTGGGTGGGTATTTTGTGATTCACTAACCTTGTCTACATTAGTCCATGGCACATAGCGTCCTTTCGCTTTTGAAATGTAAACAAGCATACCACCGCCAATTATGGCTGGACAGAAATGTGGGCCTGCTAGTGCCCAATCTGCATCCGGTGCTCTAAACCGCCACAACAACTCCACCCAAAGCTCTATATGCTGTGAATAATAAAAATCAGGAAGTTACTGGTTTTTCACATGTTTCTTATAATCAAATATAGTACACAAAATTAAAGAACGTACATTGTCGATGAACCACCCTCTTTTTTTCCTCCAAACCCAGAAAAGCTAACCAAAATTGATCATCAACAACAATGCCATATGGATCCCAAGCCAATTTGAATAGTTTGCTAGGCTCTCTAGATTTTATATTCTTCAACAATGATTTAATATAACCAGGCACAGTTACTTTGTAAAGGTTACACTTTTTGTGTCACCTTAGATCCTGATAAATTTAATGTAAGTATGTATTTGGCAGAGAAAAAGTTAAACATACATCATAATATACCTCGGTAAATGGTGGAATTGTTTCACAGTCGTACTCTATTGATTCCAATTTTTCCTCCTCTTCAACATCAAACTGAGACTCGTCAAGGAATTTAATTGATTCAAAAAGTTGACTTGTAATTATTCGCCTTTTAACACGAGGTGGTGTTGTTGGTTTTTGTTGCTCATATGGTGATTAGAGAGCCGGACTAGGTTTCCACTTCCTTTCAACAACACCAAAACAAGTTTTCAACGATGGTGTATTGTAAATGTGTTCTTCGGACATATCCATTAAATCTAAGATGCACTGATCAAGATTGAACCTTTTTTCCGACAATCAAAGATTCACCTTTTAATACATAAATATTTCTAATACATTTTAAAAATCAAAAGTTTAATTTACCTTCAATGTACTGTCAACCACAATAGTTTTGATAACTGGGCTAGTTTCGGTAACGGGTGTGTTTTCTTCTACAACAACCTCTATTTTGTCACACAATGGGTTACGATCTTCTTGATACAGATTTACCTTGATCTCCCCATTAGACTTATCTTCTTCAAAACCAATCGACATATCATCTAAACAATACTTCCCATCTTCATTATCAACATCCATCGCGTGTTCCATCTCATCATTATCCTATACAAAATTAAATGTGATCAACGACACAATTTCAAGCACTTGATTCAAGTTGATGTTTAATACAAATTTGAATAGTACAGTGTAAGTAAACTTACTTTCACTGCATCATCAAATCGTGCCTCGTCTAATATTTCAGCTTGATGGCAAGATACATCGGGTTCCAACTCACTTTCCATTGCTTTAACTAAGTTTTGCAATGAACCTTGTTGTGACTCTTGATAATAACAGTCAAGTGGTTCACCATTGGACTTATTCTGATTCAGGGAATCATCACATGGGGTTGCCCTTAATGGCTGCAAATAAGTGATATTTGTAAAAGTTACTGAATTTATAACTATATAATATATGTCCATAAAGGTTTATGAAAGGAACTTACATTAGATGTTATTATTTGAACAAGTTTTGTTCTCAACTCAGAAACCCTTCCCACAAGATCTGGTCTCACATCTATCACCTCTTTAAAAAGTGAATCAACATCCTCCAATAAGTTATTTGAATCAGTGGGAGCAGCCGGATCATGATCATCTACGATACCTGCTTGTTCATCAATTTCAACTGATTGTTCATTAACAATGGGTGCTTCGTCTATATTTTGAAATGGTTTAATAGCTTGAATAAAAGGCGCACCCTCTCCTCTAATATATGAAAGACTATGAATAAGCCAGGTTTCCTTCAACTCTTCATTTGTTGGTGTAAGTTCAAGGATTGGAATTGAAGGCTATACAACAAATATTATACACGTGGGATTAATATAAAATACGTTTAAAACAAGGAATGGCATTTGTATTCAAATAAGAAAATGAAATGATTACCGGGCCAAACAGACGATGGTAATATGTTTTTTTAACTTTTTACAGTTTGGCCAAGCAAGACCACGAGGAATTATGTCAGGTTTTTTGGTCCACCATAACATGCTGTTGGGGTAACTTTCCAAAATCCATATCTAAGTTTAAAAGGGTATCAATGACAAAACAAATCATATAATTTAAATATCAAATTAAGTAAACAGACAAAGTTTAGGCTTACCTTTCGAGCCCAAACAAAACCATTAAGATTGTATGTTGCCATCTTTTTGCCTGAGTGATTCTTACACTTAATATGCATCTCCACATGCTTTAGGACCACATTCAAGGTCCTTTGATAAAAATATTGTCACATGTATTCTCCCCATGGATATGCATCCCTTGCACATAAATCCTCAAATAGAGTCAATATATGTAGAGGAACGTTTAAAAATTCTTCACGTCCCATTAAAACAACCTCCTCCACAACCAGTAACAAACTCTTACAGCATCATAATCATCCAATTTAGCAAACACTTATGCATTAGAAATTAATGCCAAAAGCTCTTTGCCCTTGACATTCTTTTTTTTCTTATGTCTTTTAATCTGGAAAAATCCGATCACAAAAAGGGCTTTTCTCACTATATGTTTTAGTTACATTATCGCATCTAAATCCGGTAATTAAACAAAACTCATTCCGACCAAATTGAAGTTGGTGATCACCAATTTTGAGGACCATTGGCGGGCACTCATTACTTGGCTATGAAACATAGAGTTGGTGTTGAAGAACATTATTTAACAAGTGGTTATCATTCGGGTTACTTGTAATATCTAACCACCTACCAAACACTCTATTCCTAAACATAAGTTCATGTTTTTTGTAGGGTTGCAAGTTACATTTAATCTTGGACAATAAGTGCATCTTCGACCTTAAACTGACTTTGGCATCAAATATCTCTGGGGGATTATCCATTTCCATGCCAAGAATTTTGAGGGTAAGTATTTTAATTAAGGTTACGTTTTAGGAAATATTGATTTTAGGGATTTTGGTTTGGGTATTGATTTGGATTTTGGTTTTAGGGTAACTGTAAATGAAATGGGTTTGATTTAGTTTTTGGGGAAGAAATATGGGTTAAACAGTAATTGTACAAGTTGCATAGAAAATACAATCTAATCATATGTACTAATTTCACTTTAGAGTTTGTACAAGTCGCATAAAAAATAATTTAGTTGTATAAATTTGTATAATAAAAGTTTATTAAAAAGTAAAAAAAAAAATACTTTTTACTATTCTTATGAGTATAAGTCGCATAAAAAATCAAATCAAATGTACTTTATTAATAATAAAAAAAATTTAAAAAGTACAAGTCGCATAAAAAATATTTTCTAAGTCGCATAAATAGTACACTGCAAAATGTCTTATGAAATGTACTTGCAAAAGTACACCCCCAATGATTGGATAAAGGGTTATTTGGTAATTTTACCTCAAGTTGCATAAGTCGTATTAGTCGTTAAAGTCGCATGGAGCATTTAGGGATTTTCTAAGTCGCATAGGGTATTTTGGCAAAAATATCAAAGTCATGGGGCAAATCAAGAATTTTCCCTTAAGACAAAATGTATCTTGTGACGCGTTGAAATGGGCATTCATGCGACAGTAAAAGTTAACGCCATTTTTTATTTTTACTTTTACAATAAAAATATTTCTTAGAGGTCGCAAAATATAGAGTACAACTGCAAAATGTCTTATGAAATGTACTTGCAAAAGTACACCCAATGATTGGGTAAAGACTGTGACCAATCCATTGGTTGGTTTTGGTAACTTGCATTGACTTGAGATGGCATAGATGAATGACAAGCGTCTCGATGGTGTCCCATTGTATCACACCTAGAACATCGGTTTATTTTGGATTCCCTACCTTGTGACCTGATTCTATCTTTTTTTTGGGTCATACCAGGTTGGATTTAACCAACCCTGGTGGTAAAACTACTTGCAAGATCGTGAGGTATTTTTTCCCACAAATTTGGATCTGCAAGAGATACACCAATTCTTTGTATGTACCTTTAAGAGTTCTTTTAGAAAAACCACGCTTTTTGCCCCATCTACTCTTATAGTAGTCATACCCGAGACAACCTAGACAAATGCACAAACATGACCACATGGTAAACCTGAAATTGCCATTTTTCTACACGAGCATTTCAACGCTTATCCAAATCACCAAGGTGAATCTGATTTCTCTAACTTGGAAACCTGAACCTATCAACACGTAAACAGTCCACTGTTCGCACTTTTTTAGCATTCTATGCCTTACTTTTTCACATGCAAAATCGGATAATTCATACCGCTACGCCGGTCATCTAAAAAATAAATGATAGTTTAATATTATTATGTTGTTTCAACAGACTTTATAAATCCATACAGTTTTAAAATGCATCAAAACAAGAACCTTCACATAACCGTGTGCATGTTGTAAACGGTGAAATACGTTTCAAAAATACGTATAATTTTTCTTTAATCTTACGTGGGTTAAATTCGCTCAATTGCACTCAGTAGTGCACAACGACACTATAACATTTAGTACAATATTTAAATCTAGCGCAATAATCAAACCCTTTCCCTATTTGATTTTTTATGCTAATTTCATACATACAATCTCTCTTCTCTTAACCCTCCTATAACCTTTTTATAAAACAATTGAGATAAATTCTGATTATGCCTTCTTCGGTTTCGCTACGAATAATACCATTCTGGTGCACCAGTGGTGGACTAGGCAATAATTGATAAATGTGTAGTTTACTTTTTCCAATTAATTTCACTAGACTCTAGTTCCATATGAGGTTTTCAGAAAATGATGGAACATTAAGATCGAATTTAAACAAAGTTAGTAAATAAAGAACAATTTTTTACCTTTGTTAAGTGAAATGAATATTTATAGGCACACACTGCGTCCCATAAACATAAACCAAATGTTGTTAATATCATTGTAAGGTCTTCATCATTATTATTTATGTCAATTCTTTCAGAATTGTCTTCGTAGGACAAACAAATGTCGTCTACCTCTTTGATGCCAAACTTTTTCTTGCAATAACTAACTAGTCCTTTGTAGTTAATTTATGTTGGGAGTAAATCTGATCGAGTTGATTCTTCAAACAAAAGACGAAATTTAATTTTGTATGTGGAAGTCATTGTTTTGTTAGTGTTTAAAACATTCTCAAAGCCAATATGTATAGACGGTCATACAATCATAGTCGCATAAAAATTAAAGTGGCCAAGTACAACTCAATAAAAAACTTATTAAACACAAGTACATGCCGCATAAAAATAATACGTAATAATAAATATAAACTTAACTACTAGTCTCATAAAAAATCTAAGCTGCAAACATTACAATATTAGAGAAACAAATACTACTACACACACATGATTGAAATCAAATAAGCAACATAAACTTCATAAATGAAATCAAATATGCAAAATAAACTTACAAACATGAAATCAAATAAGCCCACATAAACTCATACATGAAATCAAATAAGCAACATAACAGGGGGTAATATTAAACTTAAGTATCATAATACATTCTCCAATTCAAATGGCAGAAAACTTTATTTATTTGTAGTTCATTGATGCACTACTTCATTGAAATCTTGTTGTAACTGCTGTTGTTGGATAAGCCATTGAGCAAACATCCTCATTTCATAATGTTCCTGCAACAATAGTTTTTCTTGTAACACAACAGGTTCCGGTCTTTCAGCATGGATCCTACAGTCTTCAGGTGTGATTCTAAGTGGCCACGCTGGTGCAGGTATACCCATAACATTCTGGAAATATATGAATAAATGAACAATACAAATAAGAAACTGGATACATGAATAAACCAAATGATTATGTTTAGACTCGAAAATAGATTACTTACTCCTAGCATAGCTTCCCCATCAACTGGATCCCAAGAAACACCAAATCCTATAGGTTTTATTCTACCAGGATACATAGAAGCTCTTGATCCATCTCCAATCCCTCTTGATCTAACTATTTTCTCATTGACGGTCCTAAGCCTATTACTTATGCTACTTCCAGATTCATTGCTTACAGCTTGAGTACTACCAGTTTGTGCACAGATACCAGTGTGTAGCTCATCAACCTCTTCTTCAACATTTGGTGTTGACTCAAACACAAGCCGTCATTTAATTCTTAACAGGTTACTCATTTTGTTTACAAGTTTGATATGACTTTAAGTTTAACACATTGCTAAATTAATAAAGTACTACCTTATTAATAGGTAAGAGCCGCATAAGAAAGTACATTCATTTACTTAGCATTTATTTTAATAGGTAAGATTTGCATAAGAAAGTACATAATAATAAATAACAACAAGTTCAATGCACTCAGCTGCTCACAAACCCATATACGTTATCTCCTATATATATAATCGACTACATTAATACATTCAGTCACAAAATAAAAGTATGTCTTCTTCATCTTCGAGAAGATACTATAGTCGATACCAAGATGAATACATTGCAACCAAAACACATTACAATTGCAAACGTCCTCATCCATTGAAAGTAAAAGTTGCATAGACAAGAATAAATCCAGGAAGAAGGTTTAAAGGGTGCCCGGTTTATGTAAGTATATGCCTTGTACAAACACTATTAATTTGTAACAATTACTTCGTTCTCGAACCTCATATTCAAGGTTCATGTTGGATCCGCTCCAGCAGGAATGTTGAACATGAGCTTAGAAAATGGGATTAAATATAATTTATAATTGTAAAGTAAGGTTTAAGTCACTCTTTTCTTATGTAACAAAATATGTCATGAATTTCAGGTTAAAGATTTAAAATGCGATTGTTATGGTTTTTTAGATAACGAACTCCCTTCAGAATACTACAAGGAATTGCTTTACAACCTCTATATGGAGAACAGAAGTTTGAAACAAAGTTTAAGGAACATGGGTCATTTTGAAGATACAAACTCTAATTCAGATTGTTTAGGAACAACAAAAATATTTATGGTTATGTTTTTATTATTTTGTTTCTGTGTTCTTGTGTTTTCCATGATGAAATAAAAACCTTGTTCGATTATTTATAATTAATATATTATACAGTACTAAAACTTCCTAATAACTCGATAAAATTTCTCTACGATTGTAATGGGATAACACAACCAACCTACCACAAAACCTAACTACTTTCATACTCAGGTAACTGGTAATTGACCTTGTATTTCTAATAGTATCCAAGCATCCGTTCACGATAAGCAAGCGCTACCTAAAGAGGGTCACCAAATACCAATGGAAGCTTATGAGTCAATCTCTATAACAAGAGACAGACCCATACTCTACAGTCTCCATATACGGAATTTTGATGCGGGACTTTTTCTTCAAAACTGAATTTGATCACCTATACTACCCTATGTTGTATACCCTTTCTCTTCTTCTAACTCCAATCTTATCCAGGAACAACGATAACTGTTTTGACATTTTGTCCCTCATATCTATCCACCACTTTTTATTCTCAACTATTGGGGCATTTTTTTTTCTTTTTCGTGGGTCATTGAATCATAAATGATTATTACACCTGTACAGAGATGCACGCCTGTTGCGCCCCGCCTAGCTCGTGTACGCGGACTTCTACAAGAAGTTTTACAACTCCCTAGGCAGTGTACCTAATCGTTGTAGTGTAGTATAGGCAAGACTCGGGGGTTGTTATCGTTCTCTAAGGGAATAGGTTGGGAAGGCTTAATCACGGTCTAACAGAATTCTATGGGTTGAGAGAAGATTATTTTTGTATTTTTATATTTTATAAAAGCAGTAAATCATATGTTTGAGAGGTTTGGTAGGTTTTAGCTATTAAACTAAATAATAATCTAGGCTACTGGTGATAACAATATAATAAAAGATTGTGTTTATTTAATCATGTATTACACCCTAGATTGCTTCTCCTAGTGTTGTTGCTTTGTCACACTTGTGATGATCTATGTAATTATTTCCTAAGTCATGAACGAATTACACGAACCCGTCGTCTATTTAATATTCTGTTAAGACAACGCACAAGTAAGGTAGTATGAAGACTATTACAAGGCCCCTAAGAGTATATTAAATTCAATTAAAATATATTAAGAGTGGATCAACCATATAAGGGGCAAGGTAGTATGAAGACTGTTACCTGATAGTATCCTTTCTACACAATCATGTTTTCCTAGACATATCAATAGCGATACAGACAAAAGATGGGTTTCTAAGACCTAACATGCATATTCATCACAAGAAGCAAGACCACTAAGATCTACATTCTAGGTTTCATATAATCATAAATAAACACAATAGAAGTTTTAGCCAAGCATGTTAAAGATAAAGCAAGAACAAATAAGAATAAGATAGTCTTACTTGATTAAAACATGAATTGAAGGAAGTACAATAGGGTTTTGAGGCCCTAAAATCGTCATTAACAGCTGCTAAATGAACTAGGGTTCGTCCATTTCTTTTACTCTAAAGTTACACACATAAAGCCCTAAAAACAGATTGGTATATATAGGAAAATCACTGTGACGGCGTCGCGTTTTAATCGTGACGCCGTCATGAATAGAATATTCTAGATAATGGGATGGGTCGTGCATTCTGACGTCGTCTTGAGATCTTGTGACATCGTCTTGGTATGAGTTGTGACGACGTCACGTGTAATCTGTGACGCCGTCTCCAGCTTCTGAGTAGAAATTTTTTAGAGATATTGGTGTAGGTCCGTAGTCTTGTCCTTTCTTCTCCAAATAAGCCAAAGTCACGTGTATTTCCTCCAAATGCCTTCCAAATGCTGAATACCTAAAAATGAATGATTAAGCACCTATTTTGGGCATAAATGCACGATTTAGGGGGTTAAATAAATGCACGATTTAGGGGGTTAAATGACCCCGAAAAAGTGTATAAAATGACACCTCATCAACAATCAACTGCTGGGAAAGGAATGTGATGACAGCTGGGTAACTGTCAAATTACTTAGGAAAATGAACGGTCGGGGTAAGTACACATCGTCAAAAACCCTACCAACCAATCAAGGAAAAGTCACGGAGAAGCAAGGCGGTCACGGAAAACAGAAGGCCGTGACACTAAAAAACCAAAGTCTAGTAATGATCACCGCACGCAGAACACAATCCGTAGACAATGAGGTACTAGACTGGGGGGACTTGATGACGTATAATAGGCATACCAGGCCTCTGGGCCTGGGTCGTATTATCACAATGGCCACATCCCGGATGTAATAGGACGAAAGCGGACCGGTTGCAAGCCGCTTCCGCAAACCACCTACGGAAGGTAGTTCGCGTCCGCAGACACAATAGTAACAAAACCTTGCTCGACAAGGGTGTCACTCCGGCCACTAACGAAGTAAGCGAAATACTAGGAAAACCTAGTATTTCACTCACCTATAAAAGGGTTCTGACACATCAAAGGGTACGATTCCTCCTAAATCTTCTCAATACACACACATACTTCTGACATGATTTCTTACTCTTACGACGGAGTCTAATCGTGGGGTCCATCCCCACGATAAGGCTAACGGTTTACTCTAGTTTGTGTAGGAAATCATCTCGTTATTTGGTTTAGTACAAAATCCAATTTATCAACAACTTATTGGCCCGGCCCAGTAAATATCCTAGATCCATCTCATATCCCGTCACATATTTTGTACTAACATAACATATAAGAAATGCTAAAATAAAAGTCACATACTTACTAACTAAATAAATATTAAATGTAAGTAATTTATAAGAGTTCATATATTGGTTTAATTATGGTTGTTCTCGTTTAAAATCTAGCGGCTGATGATGTTGTTCAGCTGATGATGTTGTTCAGTTGCTAAACCCTAATTCCTGCGAAATTACTAACAGATTTTGTGATTTTTTTCTGTCGTTATTTTTTATATACCATGTTCTTTCGTAAACAACATTATTACTCCTAACTCAATAAAATTTCTCAAAATCAGGCACGCCAAAAAATCATGTTAAAGTTCGCAGACTTGATCGATGAAAATGCTGATGAGTTAGCAACCTTAGAAGTAATGGATGGAGGAAAATTGTTTGGCCCATCGAGGTACTTTGAAGTCCAGATTGCATCGGAAACATTTTGTTACTTTGCAGGTGCAACCGATAAAATCCGTGGAGCAACTCTTAAAATGTCAAGTAATATTCAAGCTTATACTTTACGTGAACCCACCGGGGTAGTTGGTCACATCATTACTTGGAATGGTCCTGCCTACATGTTCGCTACAAAGGTCGCACCAGCTTTAGCTGCTGGCTTCACCATGGTCATCAAGCCCGCTGAACAAACTCCCCTTACAGTTCTCCTTTTTGCTCACCTGTCGAAGCTGGTAAGCTCATTGACTAACACCATTTCTAAATTGCATAAATTGTCTATCACTCGATTTCTGTTATCAAGTACTAATTTAGTTTAAGTTTAAATCTAGGCTGGTGTTCCTGATGGCGTGATTAATGTTGTTAACGGGTTTGAAAAACTGCTGGTGCTTCCGTTAGCTCGCATATGGACATTGATATGGTGATTATTTATGCGTTAGAGTAAACCGCGTATTCATAATTTATGAGAACTATTTTCTGGTTTTAAGTTTAATAAATGTTGAACAAATCCTAGGTTACTTTTTACGGGATCCAACAGAAGTTGGCCCGCACCGTAAATGCCACGCTGCCTCTCTAAGTAACTGAAACCCATGTCACAACGAACTTGGAGGAAAATCGGCCTTTAAACCTGTTTTTACGTTGAGTGCATATGTTGATAAAGCCGTAAGAATTTGCTATTTTGGAATTCTTAACAGCAAAGTAAAATTTTGACCCTTGGTGATATTTATAATAAAATATAACGCAAAAAACGCCATATTGATTTCACAATTAGTAACGCAAATATAACTATATGTAACCCCAAATTAGTATTCCCTAACATGCTTTACAAACACAGGGTGGAATGTGTATACAGTCTGCGTGTTTTCCAACAGGTAGGGATCCATGACGTATTCGTCTAAAAGTGGAAGGACGTTGATAGCATGGCAACAAGAGACCCTTTGATCTTCTTAAGTAGAAAATGCTATATGCATTAGAATATGTGATACTTAGTCTTTTTAATGGCTACTTAATTTCTTACGCGTTTTCTTACTTTTTGTTAGGGTGGGGGGGGGGTGAGTTATCGAGGGGCCTGGCCACTCGTCATGGACCTAGGTATACTATAGAGGTGGGATGTGGAGGGCGGGTATGTGATTTTTTTTAGTGCAACAAGGGCCCCTTTTAATTTAAGACAAATATATGTACACAATTGTCATCCATTCCTTGTACAGAATAACAAACAACAATACGAGAAAGTACTTTCATGCATCGACCATGGAAAAAAGGAAGGTGCGTGACTGATACAGTCATATTTCATATTCGCACCAACTGTTTTCATTGAATGAGTCAAGTTGAGAGCGGCATCATCATGTTTTCGCGTGGCATGGTCACATAGGAGCTCAGATAATGTCAGATGATACCACCAAACTGGACACGATAACATATTTCAAGCAATGTCGTTGTTGCAACATAAAGTGTCCCGTTGAGAGCTGATAATTTTTAAGTTTTCAAAAGTCTCAAATAATTGCGATATGCCTACTTTATCGATCGATATATCCTTCGTTACACATCCTAAAAATGCGAATCCGTATTGGGTCGAAACCCAAGTAACCGGATAATCAGAAACCCGCCAACAAAAGGCAGTTACAATGACGGTTACAAAAGCAGTTAAATAATTGTTTTTTAGTTATTTACCAAGGGTCACAATGGTTCAAATCGAACCGACACAACTTTTAGACGCACTTTTCATTTGTATAAATATGTAATCGATTGTAAACAGAAATGATGATGACAGATTAGATTATATGAAAATCTTTACATTTGGTATATTTTGATTGCGTTTGAACATTACGATCCAACATTTGGCATCAGAGCCTTTGGTTGATTAAACCAAAAATCATCATATACCGTTAAGAAAATCCACTGTGTTCGTTTCGAATCATAGAACAAACCGTACCAAATTTTTCCAGAAAAAAAAACGTTTTTGCAAATCACAAACACAATCATAAATCATTTTCGCGTTTGCACCGGGCGAATCCATCAATTGCCACCAAGTGAACAATCACTGGCAACAAAGGGTTTCACCCATAGAACATAATCGGAAAATTTAACCCCGAAAAACAAAAAGGGTTAGGCACCGTTCTATTTCCAGATTCGAAAATCTTATAACCACATAAATTGGATAACGAAGTCATCACAATACGGACGAAGAATCAAAACATCAAAAGGGAACAAACACACCTCTTTTGAAGAATCAATAATCGAACCCATTTTGAATCACCATTTGATTCACGATTATCCAAAGAAAAACCCCAAACTTGTGGCGGTTTTTAGCAAGATCCCAATTGTAGCGAAACCCAAAAAAATTTTCTCACACAATCGAATCAGGGAATCCGTGGTTACGAACACAAGAAGAAGAAGAGCGATCACAATCGCCATCTCAGTCGGCGGACAAAACCACCAGACAAGAGAAGAAGCATAGGACTGAACCGCCTCAAGGAGACGAACTCCCACAAACACAAAAGAGGCGGACGAATATAAGAAAAAGGGAACGAGGGTTAAAACTTTAACCCTAACAGGTTTTAACATAAACCAAACTACCCCTCCACTTTTAGCTATTTTCTATATATTACTTTTATATATATAGATACATATAGAGTTTTAGGTATTTGACATAAGTTACCCCTTAGGTTTTCTTAAGTTGTAACTTTACCCTAAAACCCGTAGATTAAATATAGTAGCCTAGTGATTTACACTGCTTACTATATCGAGAATAATTTTTTAAGGAGTAATTAACCTTAGGTTATTCGGCTTTAGATTCTAAAATCCCCAAGGATAGCCTTTAAGGCGCGAAACAAGAGTACTCACCATAAAATCCGACACACTTAGTGTTAGGTATTTATTTTGGAGATTTTATAAATATCCTAGAGATATGACGAAAGAAAGTGGAGATACTTCAAAAAAGGAAGTAAGTACTACCAGTACACCCCAATTCCAATGTCCAATGCTAAAACCCTTGAATTACTCATTATGGGCAATTCGAATGCAAATTATTCTAGAAGCAAATGGTTTATGGGAAATGATAGAACCCAATGAAAAAACCCAAGCAGATAACAGAAAAGAAAAAACTGCTATCGCATTCCTTTACCAAGCCTTACCAGAAGAACAACTGCTTCAAATCACAAAACACAAAACCGCGAAAGCCATATGGGATGCCTTAAAAACTAGACACATAGGAGAAGAAAGAGTCCAACAAGCAAGGTTGCAAACACTCAAATCTGAATTTGAAATGTTACACATGAAGGAAGACGAGACCATCGACACCTTCACCACAAAACTAACAACCTTAGTGAACAAAGCAGCCAGTCTAGGGCATACCATGGAAGATGAAACACTAGTACGCAAACTCCTAAACGCCATACCAGATAGGTATCTGAAAATAGTTGCGTCAATAGAACAATACTCAGATCTAGATGAAATGACTTTAAAAGAAGTAATTGGTAGACTTAAGACTTATGAAGAAAGGATTAAGTATAAGAAAGGCAAACAAGTGGATAATCAAGAAAAATTGATGTTCACACGACATGAGAATAAAGGAAAATATTCTAGAGGACGTGGACGTGGAAGATATAAATTCTCACAAGGAAGAAACCATGAGAATTTTAAGGAAGAGAGGAAAGATGGAGAAACCTCTCATAAGAATTATAATAACAACTCCAAGAAATTAAGTTATGATACTAGCAAAATACAATGCTACAAATGCAAGAAGATAGGGCACTTTGCACCTAAATGTCCTCAAAGGACAAAACCAAACAAGCAATCTAACCTCGTTGAAGAAGATTTAGAACCAACCTTACTAATGGCAATATTAGAGGATGAAGAACAAAATGTCTCGCTACATGAAGAAGATGTAGGATATAAGAGACATATATAGATTTGTCTTTGGTAACTTAGACAACGAGATAGTAATCACATGACTGGAGTGAGAGAACTCTTCAAAGAATTAGATGAGAAGTTAGTGGAAAAGTAAAATTCTGAGATGGTTCTATACATAGAGATCAAAGGACAAAGGCTTAATTCTAATAGAATGTCGATGATGAGAAGCAAAGAATCATATCACACGGATAGTAATACCTGGAACTTAAAAAGCAATTATTGAACTTGGACAAATTCACCAAAATTGGTTGAAAGTAGTAATGGAAGATGATGAATTACGACTTTATGACATAGATAACAAAATCTTCATGAAAGTTACACGACAGAAAAATCGTCTATATAAGGGAAATCTAAGGATAGGAACACCTGTCTGCCTTTCTAAATCCTAAAGGACGATACAGGATCTATGGCTCGCAAGAAAGTTTAGGACATCTCAAATTCGATTAAGTCACTAAAACTCAATGGCTCAAAAGGATTTAGTCCATGGAATACCTACCATTAAGCATACAACACAAGTCTGTAATGTTTGTTTAATTGGAAAACATAGTAGAGCGCCATTCCCTAAGAAAGCAAAAGCTAGATCTACCTTACCTTTAGATTTAGTATATGGAGATTTATGTGGATCAATAACACCACCAACACCATCTGGAAAGAAATACATATTCTTGTTAGTAGACGATTACTCAAGATATATGTGGGTATACTTCTTAACTACGAAAGATCAAACCTTTGATACTTTCAAGGAATATAAGAAGTCAACAGAAAACAAATTAAGAACAACATTGAAAATGTTGAAAATGGATCGAGGAGGAGAATTCACATCAAATGAATTCACGTATTTACTGTAAGAATACGGCATTGCACGAAAACTTTACTTGCACCTACTCGCCACAACATAATGGAGTAGTCGATAAAGAAGAAATAGGGACAATCATGTCCACAACTAGAGATACTACCACCCACTACCCTTTAATACATCCGACCTATGATGTTGGAATGCAACGAACACGCCACTCAAAATTTTTAGCGCTAAAGCTGTTAGGCACCGCCTATACATTCTTAAATAGTAGTTCCTACAAAAGCACTAGAAGACATATACTCCATATGGATAGCAATTAACAAGAAAGCCAAACTTGAATATCTAAAAGTTTTTGGTTGCATTTAGCATATGCAAAGATACCTCACTACATCGGACGAAGCTAGAAGAAAGAAGAGTACTAGAATGTACCTAGGAAATGAACCAGGATCAAAAGTTTATCGCTTATTTGATCCAACAACGCAAAGGGTATGTGTTAGTAGAGATGTGAAGTTTAAGGAAAATGAAACATGGGATTGGGAGGACTATACAAGTAGGCACACTGACAATGAACCTGACTGGACTAACTTTATAATAGGAAACCTTAAAGTCATAAACGAACATCATGATCAAGAAACTCAACCAACTGAAGAAGATAATGAATTTCCTAACAATGATTATGATGATTACGCATCACCAACAGAAGACACTCCCTTACATTCTCAAACACCTCACACACCATCAACACAATCATACTATCAAAGTGATAATGACTCAATTCAAAATTCACCATCATACTTTGATCATACACTACTAAGAGGCTTTAGAATGGCTAAAGGACTTATACGAAAAACACTGTGATTTAATATTCGCTGATAGAGACCAAGAATACAAGTAAGCATCAAGCAGATAAAAATGTGATCGAAGCTAATGAAAGCTGAGAGTTAGTACATCCTTCAATTAGAAACAATTCTGGGAGTTAACCAATCTACCCAAAGGACATAAAAGCTATCGCTTAAAATGGGTAGTTTAGGACTAAGAAAAGATGCTAATGGATATATAATCAAGTTATAAGCTAGTTTAGTAGCAAAAGGCTACATTACATCAGCATGGCATAGATTTGAAGAAGTCTTTCGCAACCAGTAGCAAGGTTGGAAACAATCCCCTGACTATTATCGTCATTGCTATGCTAAACATAAATGGGATGTTCATCACCTTGACGTTAAATCTGCATTTATTACATGCGGAGATTTAAAGGAGAAGTTTATGGTCCACACCCAACCGTAGGATTTATAAAGCAAAACGAAGACCAAAGAAAAAGTTATTAGGCTAATAAAAGCTCTATATTGGACTAAGACAACGCCCACGTGCACGGAACATAAAGTTAGGACTCACCTTGATGTCATAAGATTTCAAGAAATGCTGCGTAGAGCAGTATCTATACCAATGACATAAAAGAATCAACGACTACTAATAGGAGTCTATGTAGATGATCTAATCATCACCGGCACACCAAAGAAGGAAATCGGACAGTTTTTTAAAGCTCAAATGGAAGAATAATTCGAATATGGAGTGATCTTGGATAAATTAGCCTACTATCTTGGAATAGAAGTCACAAAATCGATGGTAGGTGGACATATTATAGGCAATCTGCCTATGCGATCAAATGCCTAAAGGATAGCGCTGGAATGATAGACTGCAATGAGACAAGTAATACCAATGGATCGCCAGGATAAGACTAACGAAGATTACGGAAAGGAAACATGGTCTAACTCAACGAGAGTATCGTAGCTTAATTGGATGCTTAAGATATTTGCTTCATAACTAAGACCCGACTTTTGTTATTCTGTAGGTTTACTTGTCGTTTATGCAAGAACCAAGAGTGCAACATATGATGACTATAAAAAAGTAATACATTTGTTAAAGGAACTAAGGATTATGGAATCACCTACATGCTTAACGAAGGAAAAAGTACATGGATATAGCGATAGTAGCTACGAAGTCAACACTCAAGAAGGAAAAGGAACTACCGGCATAATATTTTACTATGGTAAATCACCAATCAGCTAGAATACACAAAAACAAGCCACTATAGCACTATCATCATGTGAATCAGAATTCATCGCAGCAACTGCAACAGCAACACAAGCAGTATGGTTAAAAAGACTACTAGCTATGCTTTAACATTCTCAAGAAGAGAAAGTTACAATACAGGTGAAAAGTTGAAAACAAGCATAGCTTGGGAAATTCTTCAACAATACGTGAGAAGTTTTTATTCGTACTTCAATTTTGTTTTTGAATAATACAATAAGCTTATAATCACCTCAGATAATCTTAGCAAAAAGAACAACATATCTTAGCATATAATAACAGTATGTAGCACATATATTTTCAGACTTCATAGTAAAACCATTTACGAATCCCATGATTCAGTGGTTATACCTTAACATTTATGTTGCTAACATGTGACTGATACAGTCATATTTCATATTCGCACCAACTGTTTTCATTGAATGAATCAAGTTGAGAGCGGCATCATCATGTTTTCGCGTGGCATAGTCACATAGGAGCTCAGATAATGTCAGATGATACCACCAAACTGGACACGATAACATATTTCAAGCAATGTCGTTGTTGCAACATATAGTGTCCCGTTGAGAGCTGATAATTTTTAAGTTTTCAAAAGTCTCAAATAATTGCGATATGCCTACTTTATCGATCGATATATCCTTCGTTACACATCCTAAAAATGCGAATCCGGAGTTTCTGAAAACAATGAGTTATGTACTTTAATAAGTTAGTTTATCATTTCGACCAACTCGGACACTAACTGCCTCGAAAACAGTTCTCAAATATGCTAGTCGTGAAGGGTTGGGCTATCTTCCAGATTTCGAGAAAAATCAGATTATTTCTGCATGTAACAGTTGCGAGGTCAGAATTTTGATGGACTATAACTCTCATATTAATACCTTTTTGAGTGTTTTTAGGGGCTGTGGAAAGCCACTTGGGTCGACTACAAAAGCCTCAACTATCACAGAGTCTAATTATATCTTTAAAGGCCTCGAAATCATGTCTAAAATAAGCCTCCCGCGACTGGACACACTTTTTGGCAGCTTTATATAAAATTTTTGCAGATTTTCATTTGATCGTATCTTACTCGTTCGTTATCCGTTTTTGATGATTCAACTTGCTAAATTTTCTTTTTAGTACCCTATACAAGACCCATTCCTGACCCGTCCCTCAAATCCATCCTAGAGTGGTCGTTTCTAGTCTCAAAGTTACCCATCTGCAATTTTTTATCACTTTTCCAAATCTTTTGGATTTTAGGGTTTAAGCTATGAGATATCTACTATTTGGTCTGAGTTTCGAATATAATACCTAGGTGACCTTATAACACATTGTAGTAACCAAGACTTAAGTTAAAAGTCCATTTTTAGTGGTTTTTTACAAAGTGTGCACATACATCAGATAGTGTGCATTTTCCTTTGAAAGAAATGTTTTTTTTACGCAACTTAAGTATATTGGTGATATAAGATGAACATGTTATGATTTATATGAGTGTAATACTGAAGGAGAAAGGCATGTTAGCTTACTTGAAGATGGAGATGATAAGTGAAATATAAACCCGACAATCTATCTAGAAAACCCTAATTTTTATCAATGCCCAAGCTTCCAAAATAACTGATAACCAACCTTTGCACCCTTGATGTTGCTAGCTGTTATTCGAAATACCCAGGAGAGAAAATGTGTAGTACTATTTAGCCCAAGTGTAACCCGAAACTAGTGAGAAAACCCTAGCTTAATGTGACCAAGCTTGTTCACTTGGTGTTCTTTTTTTTTCCTGCTACGTGTGTTCGTGGACCAGAGAAGAGCAAAAGAAAGAGAGAATCAAGTTTGTATGTTTTATTTTGAGGTAAACATGAAAGGCATAAGTTGTTTCTTCCTGCTTGTTTTGCTGCTGCCGTGGACAAAAGAGGAGCAAACAGAGTGATTAGCACAAGAAAACCCTAATCGTTTATCTGTAACCCAAATAAGCTTCCACCACCCTAGCCTTGTATACACTTGATCCAAATAAGTTTTCAATAGACTGAGTAACAGAAATTTAAGAACTTTTGTGTGCTCTATTTGTTTCAGCCAAGACCAAGAAAGGGAGAGAACCAGCTTGCGTGTTTAGTTTTGTAAAGAAAATGAAGATAGTTGCTTGTATCATGAGTACACTATCTAGGCATGGGACTTTTATTAGTTTATTCTACCTAGAATGCATGTAATATCTGGTTTAGTTTGACTAAAAACAAGCAGGGTGTGGTTTCTTAGGCATGGGTTTTGTTGGAATTTAACAATCAAGTTAACCAATTTAACTCTAACGAGTACGCAACGGATAGATCGAGTCTAGTACAAATAATTAACATACATATAAAACATACAATAAGGAATATGTAAATTAAATAAGAAACATACCC
>BQNB010019791.1:50306-66356 GCA_026074375.1 Tanacetum coccineum | reverse complement strand
TAATACCCCAGATTAGCTTCCGCTGCTATATTGTAAAAATGGGGGTGTTATAGAGTGGTATCAGAGCTCACAGATATAGAGAACAAGGGTAGAACTTTAACTATAACTACTTTTCTTTTGCCATCAATGTCCTCCGTGCCAATACATTCCCTAAATTGTGAAAATGCCACTACCTTTTCCGAATAGTATGTAAAAATACATAACTATTATACTATTATATAAGTAACTTATGTTATTTACTACTGGGTTGTTACAGTCATGTCTTCATCCCCTCACTCTACTATCGTCCATTCTAATTCTGATATTAATGATGCTATTCCACCACCCCAAGTTATTATTGCTCTACCAACTGTTTTACCACCATCTCTAGTATTATCACTATCACCAATGTTTGATTCTTGAAATTTCTTTCCTTCCAAAAAAATTTCAACACCTAAAGACACTGAAACACCTATATCTCCATCTTCATCAGTAGGATCTTCATCACCGGTTAGGTCAACTACACCACCACCGGACTATTTCTTTGATAAATCTATCTTGGCAAAGTTAGATAACTTATTATGGATCATACGACGACCACTGGGAAGTAAACCAGTCCTCGAGAAACCTGATGAGTCAGATACTTGTTATAATATTCATCTCTAGAAATAATCATTGAGGATATCCAGAGTCTTCTAAACAAGATCCAAGAACTCAAAAACGACAAGGGAAAACCACCAGACTAGATCTATGTCATTTTATAGAATCCAACCACTAAATGTATGAATAATGACACTTGTCAAAATTTGCTATGTAAATTATATAGACAAGTTATTTATACAGTGGTGATTCCATTATACCTCGTTGTTTCATAATACCAATTTTGTATTTGTCTATCCTATATCCTGTAATACGATGACTCATATCTTTATCCGGGATTACTATAATTCTTTTACTATCCGATTTTCTCAAACCTTTAAACACTAAGCCTCCTATTAAATCACTCATTCCATGATCTCCGTATTCTAAAATTTTCTGTTATATCCTGCAACGTAATAACAAGGAAACACACAAGAATCTATACAATGTCAAATGATTTCAATACCACTAGGCAGGGTTCTAAATAGCGCCGCTATAGCGTGCTATAGCGACGCCATAGCGCGAGGTGTAGCCTCCACGTTACGAAACTGGCCAAGGCGTCGTCTTTAGGCGTGGCGTGTAATAAAGCATGATAAGTCGTAATATAGCGCGCTATAGCGCAAGGCGTGGCGCCTTTTTTTGAAGCTTTTAAGAGATTTTTTTTTTTTGAATTTTTAAAGATATTTATTGGACTTGAGCTTATTTACAAGTATATATAATTTGGGTTGCATGAGATTCGGGCTTAGTAACTCTATAACTCAATTTTAAGCATAGTAGCTAACTACTATTGACCACTCAATAAATATTTTTTGCCGCTTTGAGTCACGCCTTAAAAACGCTATGACGCAACGCCTTAGGCTAAAGCTTGAGGCTCGGTTATGCCACTACGTCACGCTTTACGCTATTTATAACATTGCCACTAGGTATGAAAATTTTGACAAAGACTTATGATAGCATTCTTATTGTCGTTCTGCTGAGGAGTGCGGGCAACAGATGTTTGATGCGAGATTCCAACATTTTCATAGAATTCACGAAGTGTCTGATTGACAAATTCGGTTCTATTATATGTTCGAACATTACGGACGGTGGCATTCAAAAGAATTTGAATATTTTTGATGCATTTAATGATGGCCTCAGGAGTTTTATCTTTTGTCCTAAAAAATCTAACCCAAGTAAATCTTGAGTAATCATCGACAATCACTAAGATATACCTTTTTCCCATTAATACTCGCCACACGCATCGGGCCACACAAATCCATATGCAAAAGATATAGTTTCTCTTAGTTAGTGTCTTCAGCTTTGGGTTTATGGGAGGATTGCTTGCTTTTTCCTAATGCACATGCAAAACATATAACAACCCGCAATTTTCATCAATGTAATTTCCATTATGATCATGTTCAAAGGAAAAATTTTACTTTATTTCATGCCAACTATGTATCATAACAAGTAAACAAGCTCTCGCAAACGACCTATGCCTATTTCTATCTATGTTTACATCATGTAAACATCATAATATGTCAAGTCAATAATCTATTATCCGCTATAACAAGTACATTATCTATTTAATGTAGTTTTCTCGACGATAATACTAAATAAGCCTAAACCATTATCGTATACCTCTAAACCCTAATTCCATGAGAAGTTAACATCTAAAGTGAAAGTACAAGCTACTAAAGCATATATACAAGTAAAATAACATCTCATTTGAATATACTTTCCTTTTAAAATAAGGTACAAGTCCTTTAATGCATAATGTACAAGTCATTAATGCACGATATCCAAAATAGTCGTTTTACCTCCGTTTTTCTAAGTAAACTTGTACAAACTAATAAAGTACAAGTTACAAGCAAGTCATGCACTTCATTTACATTCTATCATCATTCTCATTTCATAAGATTTCATGAAATGAAACCTAGAAACCCTAACCCGAGCTAAATACCAAACCATGACCCGTTTCTTTATTTTTATTCATTATAAACCCAAACCATAACTCAAATAAGTTGTAAATACATAAATTTCAACATTACAAATCACATTCCATCATCATTTCATCATTTTAACAATAATATACAATAATTAAACCTAGAAAACCCTAAACGAACCCTAACTTCAACCCGCGACCCATAAACCCTAATTTCTTGTTTTTCTTAAATCTAAATGTTATAATGGCTAAATATTGTTATAATCTATCTTAAATAATGTTAATATAACAAATTTATTGATTGTTTAAAGAATTTAAATTAAAAACCTACTTGTTTTCGTTTAAAAACCCTAATTCGACCCGTTTTGATTTTCGGCTTAACGAATTGTTATTTTGAAATTTTGTTACATTAAAACTTCTTATTTTAACTTATATTAATAAGCTATCACCTGCAAATATCATTTGGAATCTTAAAATATGCTTGCATGGCGTTTTGGACTTGTTTTGCAAAAGTATTCCATGCAAGGGGTATATATCATAACTTTCTAAAACTTATAACTAAAAGGGCTGAACATGTCATTTTATCAAAGTTGTAACTATAGGGGTCTATTATGTCACTTTCCAAAGTATAAGGTTTACTTTGTACATCTTTTAAACTAGAAGGACCAAACTTGTAAAAGTGAAAACTTCAAGGGTATATTTTGCCATTTTTCATTCTCTAGGGTCTAAAAGGTAACATTTGGAAAAAGTGTAAAAATATGTTCAAAACCTTATAAGATATATCTTTAATTAACGCTTGACGTACTTATCATTTCTAGTTATTGAGCAAAATGCTTAAAACCAATTATGTTATAACAATTATATAATTCATCATCGATGTGCTTTTAAAAATCCTATCCCGAATCTATATCGTACCACAATACTAGGGAGCTTCATATTAAGGGGTTTCATCTTGGTATTACGTTCTGACTGAGTTGTTGGGTTTACGATTTAAAGTGCCCTAACTCCTCAAACGTTTACTGAATGACTTTTGAAATATGATAGCTTGAACGGTGATACAATAATTTCAAAATCTCCAATCAAACTCATAACAATATTAAACTCTTAGAACCAAAGTTCTAGAGTACAATCTTCTTAAGACTTGACATATTTACTCAGGTTGCGTGGCGTGGCTATTTACTATCATTTTGCTATATCAACCTTCCCTATTAAGATTATGATAAGGTCATCAGCTTTCATTTTGGAATATTTATTACAACTACCTATCGGGTGAGTTCATAGCCTCACTTTTAAATCTCTTGAATGTTTTCATAAACCCGTAAGGGGGATACATGCTATAAACTATGAATACAAGTGTTTTCTAAATATATGCTATCATATTACTGCTTGTGGTCTAAGTTACTTTATGCAAAAAAGTCCCTCATTATCATAGACCATTAATCACTTACGAGTGAACGTGAATATTGTGGATAGATCTATCGGGATTGACGAATCCCGTTTGTGTTATCCGGATAGGTAACCAAACGCACTATATTTGAATCTCATAAGTATATGGCAATTACCTACACCGGGGGCCATTATGTTAGGAAAATATTGTAAACAGACTTAATACTGTTAGTATTAAAGTTAAGTCTGTTAGTTATAGTTAGTACTGATAGCTGAATAGTTAGTACTGTTAGTTTAGAAGTTAAGTCTGGTAGAGCAAGTTAAGTCTGCCAGCATTAACTTAAGTGTGACAGTATTAAAGTTAATACTGTTTGGTCAGAGTGTATAACAACGTAACCCGCTCACTATTAAACTTGCATTCAACCATATAATATTTAACTGTTTCTCTATAATAATAAATGTTCATTCCATGAAATTTTCCCTGCAATCAAATATATTCTTTTATGATATCTTGTATTCACTAACTATTAACATCCAAACCTATGAATTTCACTCAACCTTTGTGTTGACCCTTTTTATGCATGTTTATCCCAGGTAATTGAGCAACTTATGGCATGGAGTGGCATGGACTTGAAGATGGCTAAAACTTGTTATCATTCACATTTTTATTTTCTACATTTTGGAGACCTGCCCCCCGCCTTTGTAAAACTCTGATTTTAAATGAATGATAACGTATCTTTTAAAAACGTCTCTTTTGAGTCGTTTTCTATGATTGTGACTGTTGTACTATGAAGTAATACCCTAGATTAGCTTCCGCTGCTATATTGTAAAAATGGGGGTGTTACAGAGTGGTATCAGAGCTCACGTGTCCTTTTTTTATTTCCTTTTTGACGTTAGAGCAGAAACATGGGTCAAAACCTTAACTATAACACTTTCTTTTGCCATAATTCCTCGCGTGCCACTAAACATTACCCTGAAACACAGTGAAGATTCCAACTACTTTTTCTAATAGTAATGTAAAATACATAATTATTATACTATTATATAAGTAACTTATGTTATTTACTATTGGGTTGTTACAGTCATGTCTTCGTCCCCTTACTCTACTATCGTCCCTTCTGATTCCGATATTAATGATGCTATTCCACCACCCCAAGTTATTATTGCTCTACCAACTGTTTTACCACCATCTCTATAACAACCCGTAGTTTTACAGTATTTCATCAATGCAATATCTACTTATTATATAAAATATCACTTTTTCACGAGGAATTTTTTTGCTTTAATCTCTTATTATGCAACGTAACTTGCATAACTAAAGTTAAACGAGCTCACACAACCTACCTATGACAATCCTATCTTCATATATATCAAGCAAACATCATAACATGTCAATTCAACAATCTAATATCCATTTTATCATATACGTTATTCATTTAACAAAGTTTTCACGACGATAATACCAAATGAGCTTAAACCGTTAACATTTATGCCTAAACCCTAATTTTGGGTAATGTAAATATTTAAGATGAATGAACAAGTGATCAAAGCTCATGTATAAGTAATATAAAATCTCATTTGAATATACTTTCCCTCCAAAATAAGGTACAAGTCCTTTAATGCATAATGTACAAGTCATTAATGCATGATATCTAAAATAGCCGTATTCCTACTGTTTTTCTAAGTAATCTTGTACAATCTATCAAGTACAAGTTACAAGCAAGTCATGCACTTCATTTAATTTCTATATTCATTCTCAATTCATGAAATTACAAGAAATCCAAGTTAGAAACCCTAACCCGAGCTAAATAGTAAACCGTGACCCGTTTCTTGATTTTTATCCATATAAACCTCAACCACTACCCAAATAAGTTGTAATAGCATAAGTTACAACATTATAAATCACATTCCATCATCATTTCATCATATTAACAAGAATGTACAAGAATTAAATCCAAGAAACCCTAATCGAACCCTAATGTGAACTTTTGACCCGTTTACTCATTTTCACCCATTTTAAACCCGAACCACCTATCAAATCTTGTTAATAATCCTTAATACAAGTCTCGTGATCAATAATCTATCATTATATCATCAATGTACTCGAAAATCCAAGCCAAAAACCCTATTCGAGCCCTAAGGGAACCCGCGAACACTTTTCTTGCAATTTGACCCATTTTAAAAGTTAATCTTGCAAACAAGCACCTTGGTGATCATGCTACTTCTCTTCTAAGCAGCTTACCATGCTACTTAATCCATTTCTTGGCTAGAAAAGAGGCCACATCTCCTCCCTTTGTCCCTAAGTATGTCGCGGCCTCCCACCACCACAAACAACCTCCACATCACTCTAGCTACCACCATAGACCTCCCATGTCATCCCTAGACCTCCCAACACAGCATCTACAAGATCATGACACCTTGCACTCCTTCCCTTAGCCTCCAAGCCTTGTTCGAGTATAAATAGGGCTCGCATGCATTCATTCTAACTCACACCAACACATCTTCTTCTATAACCATCAATGGCAGCAAACCTCTGATCAAGAAGGTCCCAAGAGTCCCCAAGAGCAGTAATCAAGAGAAGTAACCAAGTCTTGAAGCCCCGGGGAAGTTATCTTAGACGTACGAAAGCAAAAGTCCCCATTTCGACCCATTTTCAATCATTTAGCTCGAAACCAGGTTCCATAAACTCTCCTACTGTTCTATAACTCTTATAATGTTCATATGATCCTAAATATACTCTTGTTACAAGCTTTTAACTTAAAAATCACTCGTTCTTGAGTTTTGATCCAAACCGTACCTTATAAACCCTAATTTCGCGTTTTCATTAAATCTATAAGCTAAAATGGTAAACTGAAGTTATAAGCTATTCTAATAAGCTTAACTAATGATATTATAATCACTTTATCAAGTCTTGAAGGAATTTGAATTAAAAACCTACGCGTTTTTGTTTTAAAACCCTAATTCGACCCGTTTTGATTTCTAGCTTAACGAATCGTTATTTTAAACTTTCGTTATGTTAAACCTTCATATTTTAGCTTATATTAATAAGCTATCACCTGCAAATATCATTTGGAATCTTAAAATAAGCTTGCATGGCGTTTTGGATTTGTTTTGCAAAAGTATTCCATGCAAGGGGTATATATCGTAACTTTCTAAAACTTATAACTAAAAGGGCTGAAAATGTCATTTTATCAAAGTTATAACTATAGGGGTCTATTATGTCACTTTCCAAAGTACAAGGTTTACTTTGTACATCTTTTAAACTAGAAGGACCAAACTTGTAAAAGTGAAAACTCTAAGGGTATATTTTGCCATTTTTCATTCTTAAGGGTCTAAAATGTAACATTTTGAAAAAGTGTAAAAATGTGTTCAAAACCTTATAAGACATAACTTTAATTAACGCTTGACGTGCTTATCATTTCCAGTTATTGAGCAAAACACTTAAAACCGATTATGTTATAACTATTATATAATTCATCATCGATATGCTTTTAAAAATCCTGTCCCGAATCTATATCGTATCACAATACTAGGGAGCTTCATATTAAGGGGTTTCATCTTGGTATTACGTTCTGACTGAGTTGCTGGGTTTACGATTTAAAGTGCCCTGACTCCTCAAACGTTTACTGAATGACCTCTGAATTATGATGGCCCGAACGGTGATACAATACTCCATAATAATTCAATCAAAGATATACATTATACTTTATAATGTAAAACATATTCAATCAAACTAAGACTCGACATATTATCCCAGGTTACGTGACGAAGCTGCTTTCTTTCAATCGATATTCTGAACTTTCCCGCCCGAGTAGATAACATCGTACCACCATACGGACGTCTTTCACTTGATATACTTTTGCCATCAATCAGATTTCCCTATTCTGTTAAGGTGAAGTTCATAGCCTCGCTTTTACTTATTTACATGCTTTATAAACCCGCGAGGGGGATACATGCTCAATTGTTTTTAATATACACAAGTACTTAAAACCGATATTGTGAAGTTCATAGCCTCGCTTTTACTTATTTACATGCTTTATAAACCCGCGAGGGGGATACATGCTCAATTGTTTTTAATATACACAAGTACTTAAAACTGATATTGTGAAGTTCATAGCCTCGCTTTTACTTATTTACATGCTTTATAAACCCGCGAGGGGGATACATGCTTGTTACAAACTCTTTTACATACTCGTTTATCTTATAACAATGTGATTACTTTTCAAAGACTTAGTGAAGTTCATAACCTCGCCTTTACTTATTTACATGTTTTATAAACCCGCGAGGGGGATACATGCTTGTTTACAAACTCTTTTACATACTCGTTTATCTTATAACAATGTGATTACTTTTCAAAGACTTAATGAGTTCATAACCTCACATTTCAATCTTTTAAATACTTTATAAACCCTTGATACCTGTTAAAAACTATGAATACAAGTATTTTCTAAACTATATGCTATCCTGATATATTATTGCCTAAATACATGAAAATATCTCTTTGGTTAGTATCTCCCAATATCTCTTCAATATCTATTTGGGTAGTATCTCCCAATATCTCTTCAATATCTCTTTGGGTAGTATCTCACAATATCTCTTCAATATCTCTTTGGGTAGCATCTCCCAATATCTCTTCAATATCTCTTTGGGTAGTATCTCCCAATATCTCTTCAATATCTCTTTGGGTAGTATCTCCCAATATCTCTTTAATAGCTCTTTGGATAGTGACTCCTAGTATATCTTCTAGTAAAGGTTCCCGATTCTATTAAGTTAAATATGTGGTTCATGAGTTTAGGGTAATAATACTGTTCTCCATGATAATACTGCTCTCCATAATAATACTGCTCCCCATGATAATAATGTTCTCTATGATAATAATGCTCTCCATAATAATATTGTTCTCCATGATAATAATGTTCTCCATGATAATATTGTTCTCTATGATAATAATGTTCTCCATGATAATTGTCCCTGCAATGCAAATATTTCCATTATGATAACTTGTATTCAACTATTACATTTCAAACCTATGAATTTCACTCAACCTTTGTGTTGACCCTTTTTATGCATGTTTATCCCAGGTAATTGAGCAACTTATGGCATGGAGTGGCATGGACTTGAAGATGGCTAAAACTTGTTATCATTCACATTTTATGTTTCTAGATTTTGGGACCTGCCTTTGTAAAACTCTGATTTTAAATGAATGATAACGTATCTTTTAAAAACGTCTCTTTTGAGTCGTTTTCTATGATTGTGTCTGTGATTCATGAAGTAATACCCCAGATTAGCTTCCGCTGCTATATCGCTTCAATATTTGAAAAAATTGGTTGTTACAAAATGTATCTAGAGCTCACGGTTATAGAGAAAAAGGGTAAAACCTTAACTATAACTACTTTTCTTTTGCCATCAATGTCCTCCGTGCCACTACATTCCGTGAATTATGAAGATGCCACTACTTTTTCCTGAATAATATGTAAAATACATAACTATTATACTATTATAACTTATGTTTATACTCCACTAGTGTGTACATCATTCTTCGTCCCCTCATTCTACTATCACTTCATCTTCATTTGATATGGAAAATGGTTTTTCCACTATGAATATTCATAACTATTCTTCGGCTTCGTCAGCTACATCGGGAAACACTTCTTTTAACTCTTCGGAAGATTCTAGGGATGGTATGATCCCACCAACATCCTCACTTTTCTATAATAATCCATATTTGAAGGAAGTGCAAGCATTTTATGCTAAAAAATCACCTATTCCACCACCAGATCCTATTACTCCACTAGTTATTTTAACTCCATCTCCGGTGTTACCACCATCACTACTGTTTGATCCCCGATATTTTTTTGTTCCTGAAGAATTATTACCACCTAAGAAGCAAATCCATTCCCACTCCCCCCACCCCCCCCCCCCCCCCCCCATCTTCTTCCTCAACTACGTTATCTAATTCATCCTAGAAGCAAGCCTATAATCTAGAACCACCATCTTTCTCAGTCTATACTCCTACCTACCTGAGATATTTGAAATAGGAAAAATTTCTATCAAGGAACATCTGAAGCATCATGAGAAACAAATCGAAGATATTTTATATTACTTAGAAGAACTTTCTTTTCACCGCAAAAGCGAAATGGAAAAAGACTTGTTAATGGTTGGATAATCATACCAAGAGATTTTGATGAAGTAAAAACCAAACTTAAGGAAGCTCGTACATAGATACTTGAACTACAGAAGAAGCATATGGGACAGAGAGACAAGATTGCTTTTGTTCGCTTTAGGATTTCTAATTTAGAAATGACCCTTGAGGATATCCAAGATCACCATCAATTATATATGAAGAATCTTATGGGACACACTTCATAAGTTTAAATACTAAGCTATTATCCTTTTCATCTATTACTTTTATCTAGAATCCCACCACAAGACATGATGATGTAAGATATGTAAGAAAAAGTTATCCATGAAATAATAAAGTAGTGATGATTCCGTTACATCTTGTTATCTGATGATATCAAAACTCGACATCGTTTGTCAATTCCATTAACTCTATTATACTCCCCTCATACATTTGAAACACTTATTATCATTGAAATACGACAGATATGGACATAATTGCAATTAATGTCTCATTATTCTTCTCATTACCTTCTATGATTTTGAGAAAATCATATTATTTCTGTATATCACCTTTTTAATATCATATTTTTGTACTTAGGTAGGATGATTTATAATCGTCTTCTTGAAATGAATTAGGACGCTTCTTCATTTGAATAAGGAAATTATAAATCTCCGAACTATGAATTTATAAATTCTCAGTTACAAGGATTTGGACGCTTCTCTTTGTAAGTGACAATTATAATAAGTAGGCTTAAGTATAAGGCATACATACAAACAACATTCTTTCAATCTGTGATCCGTTTGTACGAACAAATCCCTTACTTCATATTATCTTCATATGAATAAATCTCTGAACATTTACACTCCATCATTCAACTAAATCTCAGGACGAGATATCTGTAAGGTTGGGGGACTATAAATCCCGCAAATTTTCATCAATGTAAAAATCCATCTATTAAGTTAAGATGCAATGTGTACTATCTATCTAATTATGATAAGACAACCTTTACCCAGGGAAATTTTTTGCATTTATAACATTACTTAACATTCCAAAATCTCAATATGCAACGCAACTGCATAACTAAAGTAGACACGAGTTCACCAGCAACGACCTAAGCCTATTGTAATCTATGTTTACATCAAGGAAATGGCCAATATGTCAAGTCAACAATCTTAATATCCATCTTATCATATACGTTATTCCATTAACAAAAAAAAAAAAAACGTTTGACACGACTGAAAATACCAAACGAGCGTTAAACCGTTAACATTTATGATAAACCCAAATTTTGGTAATGTAAAACATTTAAGATTAATTGTACAAGTAATAAAAGCTCATGTACAAGTAATATAACATCTCATTTGAATATACTTTCCCTCCAAAATAAGGTATAAGTCCTTTAAAGCATAATGTACAAGTCATTAATGCACGATATTCAAAATAGTCATTTTACCTCTGTTTTCCTAAGAAACTTGTACAAACTAATAAAGTAAAACATACAAGCAAGTCATGCACTTCATTTACAATCCATAATCTTTCTCATTTCATAAGATTTCATGAAATCAAACCTAAAAACCCTAAACCGAGTTATTTTCTAAACCGAGACCCGTTTCTTGGTTTTTATCCGTTTTAAACCTCAACCACTACTCAAATAAGTTGTAATTACTCAAACTACAACATTATAAATCACAATCCATCTTTATAACAACAATGTACAAAAATTAAATCCTAAAAACCCTAGTTCGAACCCTAAGCCAACCCGTGACTCATTTCTTTGTTTTTACCCACTTTAAACCCAAACCAATGATCAAATCATGTTATAAACTCATAATACAAACATTACAATCCATATTCTATCATTACTAATCAAATGCACTCGAAAAATAAGCTTAAAACCCTAACTCGTGCCTTATTCGAACCCGCGACCCTTTTTGGCTAGTTTTGACCCATTTTATCAAGTAACCAAGCAAGCAATCCCCTCCATGATCCAGAGTACTGTTATAAGTAAGCAGCTTACAAGCACCTCTAAGCTCTTAACTTGGTCACCAAGGTTCCACATCACCTCCCTTGTTGCTTGTCTAAGCCACGGCCACCTCCACCATCTACAACCTTACCACCTTTCTTTAGACTACAAAAAACCAGAATAATAGATTCCCTTCCTGCACTCCTACTAGACTTCCTTACTTAGTATCTCTAAGGATTTGACACCACATCACCCTTTGCTTGCCCTCCAAGACCATTTGAACCTATATAAATGGGTAAACCCAATTCCTTCAACTCACACCTTCATTCTTTCTTCTATAATCATCAATGGCAGCAAATTTCTGATCAAGGAGGTCCTAAGAAGTCATAAGAGAAGAACACAAGTGAAGATTTCAAGCCTTGAAGCCCCAAAGAAGTTATTCTAGGCGTACGACCCCATTCGTAAATACCAAACCATGACCCGTTTCTTTATTTTTATTCATTGTAAACCCAAACCATTACTCAAATAAGTTGAAAATACATAAATTACAACATTACAAATCACATTCCATCATCATTTCATCATTTTAACAATAATATACAAGAATTAAACCTAGAAAACCCTAAACGAACCCTAATTTCTTGTTTTTCTTAAATCTAAATGTTATAATGGCTAAATATTGTTATAATCTATCTTAACTTATGTTAATATAACAACTTTATTGATTATTGAAAGAATTTGAATTAAAAACCTACGTGTTTTCGTTTAAAAACCCTAATTCGACCCATTTTGATTTCCGGCTTAACGAATCGTTATTTTGAACTTTTGTTACCTTAAAACTTCTTATTTTAACTTATATTAATAAGCTATCACCTGCAAATATCATTTGGAATCTTAAAATAAGCTTGCATGGCGTTTTGGACTTGTTTTGCAAAAGTATTCCATGCAAGGGGTATATATCATAACTTTCTGAAACTTATAACTAAAAGGGCTGAACATGTCATTTTATCAAAGTTATAACTATAGGGGTCTATTATGTCACTTTCCAAAGTACAAGGTTTACTTTGTACATCTTTTAAACTAGAAGGACCAAACTTGTAAAAGTGAAAACTCCAAGGGTATATTTTGCCATTTTTCATTCTTAAGGGTCTAAAATGTAACATTTTTGAAAAAGGTAAAAATGTGTTCAACCTATAAGACATACTTTAATTAACGCTTGACATGGGTGCTAGCATTTCCAGTTAATTTAGCAAAACTACTTAAAACGATTATGTTATAACTATTATAAAATTCATCATCGATGTGCTTTTTAAAAATCCTGTCCCGAATCTATATCGTATCATAATACTAGGGAGTTTCATATTAAGGGGTTTCATCTTGGTATTACGTTTTGACTGAGTTGTTGGGTTTACGATTTAAATTGCCCTAGCTCCTCAAACGTTTACTGAATGACCTCTGAATTATGATGGCCCGAACGGTGATACAATAATTCCAAACTCTCCAATCAAACTTATAACAATATTAAACTCTTAGAATCAAAGTTCTAGAGTACAATCTTCTTAAGACTCGACATATTATCCCAGGTTACGTGACGAAGCTGCTTCCTTTCAAGTTGATAAACTTTCCGCCAGTAGCTATAACGCGTACTACACCGTAGTAAGACGCCTCCTTGATATACTATTTTGTCGTTAACCAAATTTCCTGTAAGGTGAGTTTCATAGCCTTGCGTTTAATCTCTTTAACGTTTTGCATAACCCGCGAGGAGGATACATGCTTAACTATGATTTTGAATAACATGATTGGTTTTTACCATTATGCAAGTGTTTGTTTTCTCACATTGTATGTATCTAGATATATTATTAGCCTAATACTTAGTGCCATTATTTCCATATCATGAACCATTAATTGCTTACGAGTAAATGCGAATACTGTGAATAGATCTATTGGGGGTGACGACTCCTATTTGTATACCCATTCATAGGGTAGCCAAACGCACTATATTTGACCTAATGGGTAACCTTGGCAAGTTACCTTTTCCATGGGGACATAGTTCCCTAACCAATGTCACTACGGTGATTTTCCCTATTAACGTATTTGTGTCATGAGCTTAGATGCAATAATAATGTTACCACATTTCCATGATAATTGTATTCGTTGTAATTATTACCAATTACGGGTGTATAACAACGTAACCCACTCACTATTAAACTTGCATTCAACCATATTATATTCAACTGTTCTCCATAATAATAATGTTCTCCATGATAATTGTCCCTGCAATGCAAATATTTCCTTTACGATAACTTGTATTCAACTATTACATTTCAAACCTATGAATTTCACTCAACCTTTGTGTTGACCCTTTTTATACATGTTTATCCCAGGTAATTGAGCAACTTATGGCATGGACTTGAAGATGGATAAAACTTGTTATCATTTCACAGTTTGATATTTCTAATTTTAGGACCTCTTTTGTAAACTCTGATATTTAAATGAATGATAACGTATCTTTTAAAACGCTCTTTTGAGTCATTTTTCTCTAGGATTGTGACTGTGTTGACTAATGAATAATACCCCAGATTAGCTTCCTCTGCTTATATGTTAAAATAGGGGTGTTACAGAACACAAGTTATCTTTCTAAAATTCAAGTCTTAGAATGCCTCGTGCAAGACCATCTTTAGCTAGCTTGTTAAGAGTACCGAAGTTGAGATATGATAACCGACGGTGCCATAACCAGCTCTTAGTCTTTGACGCTTTGGATAGAAGACATATCCGAGATGTTTTGAGCATGCCATCAAGAGAAATTGTATGCAAATTTGTGTCACAGGATCCAGAAAGTAGATCAACACCTTCTAAATTACGAATAAAGCAAGTGTTTTTCCGAAATGCGACTTTAAGATACCCGTCGCAAAATTGACCAATAGAAAACAAGTTATGTCCAAGCCCCTCGACGTAGTATACCCTTGAGATAGTCACATTTCCCAACTGATAGTCACCATACCCCATAATTCTTGCAATATGGTCGTTCCCGAATCTAACTGTACCCAAAAATTTACTAACAAAGTTCATGAGCTGAGAGCGATTCCCTGTCATGTGTTTCGAACATCCGGAGTCCAGATACCAGAGAACAATCTGGACAACCTGTCATGACAAGAGAAGAAGACGATGGAATATCTATAGGATTGGATCCCCAAGTATGATTGGGTTTCGAGTGGTTAGCATTCTTCGATTCTACAATCTTAGCTTTTTTACTCGAACCTACATTTTTAACATTTTTGGGTTTCCTGCTATAAACTTTAAGCTCTAGTTTTTGTGTTACAACTGATTTGGAAGTGGTTTTCTTAGGAGGCACTACGTTAGCTGAAGTAATCCTAGTTAAAAGGGCACAAATTACCAACTATAGTGAAAGTTCTGCCTGTTGGTTTCCACTTAAGTCCTACTTCAGTGAATACATGACCCGTAGGTCTCCAAATATTTTCTTTTTTATGTTTCTTAGCAGATTTAGCACGGCTATTCACATTTTTCACAAAATCAAGAAGACACTTATCATGAACATCATCAAACAAAGATTTCTTACAAGTAGCACAATTAAGATCAGAATTCGCATTTAACTTTGAATGCTTAACATTATCATCACAAATAGGTTCAACAACACGATTCTTTTTATTAACTTTCCTAGGTTGGGCTTCTACTTTATTCTTCATGTTCCTACTTGGTGTTTGCGAGATCTTATCATTCCTTTTATTACCAGTAGGCTTTGATCCGCTTTTACTAGTTGAACACTTCAATCCTGTAGAAGACAACATATGTGTGTTAGAATTTGATGTTTTTGATGACTCTACCTGTTTACTATTGCTTGAGGATGTGAGAGGTTCAGTAAACCTAAATTTCTTGACCTTGTTTTTGGGTGTGATGGCAACCTTTTTAGCACTAAGATTAATCGCATTAGGGCATGTATCTCGAACGTATGCAAGTAACTCTTGAATTCGTTGGGCATGCTTACAGGCAAAGTCTAACTCTTTATCTAAAGGTTGTTTT
>BQNB010019791.1:0-40346 GCA_026074375.1 Tanacetum coccineum | reverse complement strand
TCAGTGTCATGAGCTTAGAGCAACGTAATTACATTTATATGATATCTGCATCTGTTGCATTATCATACACTTGAGAGATCTTGACGTTTTAAAGCAATGTTTTTCAGGGGATCAATAAGCACAAGGTGCGATGGATACATTGGTGGTTTTGAATTGGATGTCATGCATTAAAGATTTTGTCGCATTTCATTTTGTTATCTGTTATGGGTTGAAAATCTTTGTATTTCGATCAAGTGAACAAGTTAAGCTTCGGGCTTCTGTAACAATTACTTTGTTAAATCCAATGTATCATTTTCAAACGACTTTTTGGTCGTTCTATATATATCTTGTGTTGTTGATTCATGAAGTAACACGCCCCTGACCCATATTCCGCTGCGACCCAATTTGGGGGTGTTACAGTATTGAATCGACTTATGAAAAATTGGGGTTTATTTAAGGTCTAGGATCGTCAAGATGGTCATTTGAAATATGTTTCGATAAAGCATGGCGAAAGTATGTAGTTTTAGCATTTTGTCGGAAATTGATTTACTTGAGGTAAAATATTTTGAAATAAGGTTTAAGACCTTGGGAAACATTTATAAATAAACAGGTCATGTCAAAAATTTTATAAATACCTTACACTTAGGAAATATTTTGGAAAAACTCATTTTCTTATAAGTCGACAAAAGGACGAAATCATAGTTTTGTTAAACATTAGTTCATAATTAATAAACGGTTATACTTAAACACAATAAAGAAACTGAAATTCATACTTATAATCATGACACGAACTAGTTTTTAAAAACTCGACAAAAAGACAAAATAATAAAATGTTATTATTTTAATATCCGACTAAAAGACGAAAAATATGATTTTTATGAAAAACTCCTGACATCTATCTTAGGTGTCAAAAAAATTTGTTAATACCTATATCAGGGATGCCTTACCAAATTTAACTTGGGATAATGGGATGAATTGCCGAAGCATGTCTAGACCCTTAATTCATTAATTTTTATTTCTTTAATCCTAATTTCTCAAATTCTAATATATTAAATTATTAGTTCTATGATTCTTAATTATCTAAATTCTTATTTCCTTAATCCTTGATTTCTTAACTCTCACTTCGTGTATGTTTTCTTACCTATTAAACATCTCCTGCCTTTAAGGTCGTTACTCTTTCCTTGACCACTTCCCATCGAATTTATCTCTAATTTCTTAACATTCTATCCAGTCTTGAAATTCTAAATCTTTTCTTAAATAATATGTACTAGTATCACACTTTGACCCAAGTGCATTGAGTCAAACAACTTAACCACCACACAACAAAGATACGAAACACTTTATGACATTTATACAAACACTTTTACAAATACTATTACAAACGCTTATGAAATGAGTCATTTTCATGAAACATATTACTACGGTAAAACTTGTTAATAGGTCGTGGCCGGGTACCGTTGCACGTTTAGTTAGAGATCATTTATTTTCTGCTACTATCATCTTTATTTGAGGTGAGTTCTCGTAGCCCCACATTTTAACTCTTTTTTGATGGGGGGAAATAATACTCAAATCTATTTTAAAATACTTTTACTATTGTGCAAAACTTCTATTCTTTGGACAATGCTATGTGCCTATGATTGCTATTGTGAATGACATGAGGACTATTTGTGCAAGAGTTCTATGTAAACTTCTATGCAAGGACTATTTGGCCGACTGTGTAGCTTCAGCTGGCAGGCGATAGGTTCGGAAGACTATAAGCACGTGGAATTCTATGATTATTGTTTGGATTGAAATGTTATGATATCATGTGATTGCTATGTTGGAAATCTAATACTATTGCATGCATTCTGTTTTCATATTGCACTATTGCCTACTCTTAAAATCTAGCAAAGCAAATAGGTTTACTTCTAAACCTACGATGAATACAAAATGTCACACCTTATATTTCCTCTCTGAGTGGGGTGTGACAGATTAGTATCAGAGCCAAGGTTATAGAGAATGTCTGTTTTTCTAAAATAAAAACGCAACTATAACCAAACAAAAGTTTTAGTAAAACCTTGAACATGATAAGAGTGGACTAGCCGTTTTTCCTAAATTATGCATAGCCTGATCAACTATGTCTAATTCACAAAGGATCATGGAATGATGGGGGTAGTTTCCTTGAGTTATGTTAGGGTGAGCACAAAATCCTAAGATCACCTAAAAATGCCTTGACCATGAACGTACATGTTGCATACATGTACTTTCACCTTATACCCTTGCACGAAATTCTATATGCTTGCTAGTATCTAAATCATCATTGCTTGCACTTACATGCTGCCTTGATTGGCATTTCATATCGCCTTGAATGCTTGTTTTATTCCTATTATCTGACCACTACTGCCCATGTTTGCTATTCATGTTTGCTTGGCATATCTAATATATTGGCACAAGTACTTATGTTATCCCAAATACACTAATCCATATCACAACACAATAAGCTAGCCAATAAGCTCATGATACACGGAATAAGTAAAAGAAGAAAAGAGAGAAAAGTAGAAACGAAATAGAAAGTTTAAATTAGAGAGATAATGTGAGGTGGGAGGTTACACACACATAAAAGTGTAAGAAATGGCAACCAACACCCTTCACCACATGAGGTGAAGGGGTATTTATAGTCCTAGTCTAAACCTAGGCATATGGGCTTTGCTTAATGGGCCGGGCTTGGCTTGTTGTTGGGCTTTAGCCCAAAACATGAACAATATTAGCTTAAAGACCAAGCCCATTGAACGACTAGCCTATTACAATACAAGAATTAATCTCAACAAAGAAGACCGATTACATTCATGTTCGACTTATATAAAATAAGGCTAACAATCTCCCTCAATGTTGAGGTCTTCTTTGATCTCCCCAATGTTGATGCTCTTGATTTGACTCTATCTCCCTCAATGATGAAGATATGAATTTTGAAGTTTGTCTTCTTTGGTCTTGTCTTTGTCGTTTCTTGTTTGTAACGACTTTGTTCATTCATGCTTAAGACGACCGATAACATTCTTTCGGTGTCATTTATGTGATCTTGATCTTGAGCCTTTATCTTTTGACTTTGAGTTCTTGAGATCTTTCATCTTACATTATATCCTTGACTTGAATCGTCTTGATTTGACTTTCTTTATCAACTTGTACTTTTGACCGACATGCTCATACTGATTTCATTCTTATTTGACTTATATAAACATAAGACTAACAATCTTCCCTAATAGACTGTTCTTTATTTAACTTTGAAGCTCTTTGATGATGAGGAAGTTTAGTATCAACAATCTTGATGCTAAATGATTGACTTTGAAAGCTTGAGTATAAGCATGTGTTAATGAATTTGACTTTGCTGGTACAATGTTGCAACATCGACGTTTAAATCTGCATTTAAAAGGTTAGTGATAAACAACAGATATGGACTGAAGTGTCTTTGTCACTTCGTCAAATATGGTTGCAATAACCACGGTTCCCTATTAATCAGTATAAATACTACATGTGATTAGATAGAATTCATATGAATCTTCTGACAGTCGCAGTTGTACTAGCCATTCTCGTTATCGAAGCGTCTCAAAGCAGACAACACGGTAAGAGTGAATCAAATAGTTACTATCTTTTAGATTAAGTCATCAATTCATTTACTGGACCAATATCGATATCTATTTAGCACAAGCTCGATTCATATAGAATCTTACAAGTCACTCATCATAGTGTTGTTTGAGGTTGACACTAGAAGGATTTCCATCGTCATTGTGAATACTAATTAGTATCACTCTAATGTTCTGGCAAGATGACAAGGATAATGCGTAGGACTCTTTGATACCAAATGTTGTTTAAGGGTGAACAACAAGTGTTATACATGGATTGTGTCCTAATGAGATTTATAATGATGATCTCTTATGGCTCTAGACTCAATTTGTGCACTTTGGTTTTAGTACTCGGAGGTTGGAGCTGACTGCCACCTATTTAATATCAACAATCTCGAGGTGAGATGTCAATAAATAATGTGTGTATCTCCGTGAAAAATGAGACAACTCTCCTTTGAGAGAAACTCGAATGGTTGGGAAGGGTTGTGCATTGCATCACTAGGTCTATGATGGCTTTCTTCAATACCAACAATCATCTTTGTGATTTTGATAGATTACGTATTGACCTGGTTTCTGCCTAAGTTATGTGGATTGCTTCTTTCTTTTCACTATTTTTCCATACATTTCTTTTTCATTTTTCAACCCCTTCAATGCTTACTAAGACGTCATCACTAACACCTTGTTATGATTTTTCCAGTGTTAGCTCAAGCTTAGTCGGCATTATTCCCTTATTCTCATTCATCTCCAATCATACCTAAGGACTTCTAATCTAACTATGGAATGTCCATGGGTAGATCCTTTCGGTTCTGGTTGGATCATAGGACTTATACCTAACTTTAACCACCTTATGACTTCATCGACTTTGTGAGTTAATTGGTTGTTGGTATAGAGATCGAAACCATTAAACCTTGAAAATCAATCAAAGTGTTTGATAAAATCAAAACGTTTTAACACTTCGAGAGTTTCATTTATTTTGAAATACCCCCTCTTCACATGTGCATCGATATTCGAAATTGTTTCGCACATGTAGGTAGAAGTTGTGCACTTAGATTCTTAAAGATCACATTATTCTTAATCACATATTAGTCATACTTTTTCCCCTTATTTAAATTATTAAATCTCTTAATATTTGAAATACCAATTGATTAAAATTTGTTAACATGAAAAGTTTCTTGGGGAGAAAAATGTTTTCTTAGCATGAATTATGAACATTTTCTGATTACCCCCCTTCAATAATATATGCGAGATTCCAAAGATTTTTAAAACTTAACATTACAAGGAAAAATGATATGACCCCACAAATATGTTAAAGACGGAGTGAGAAGCCTTAGTGAATAGTGTATATTATGAATTGACATTTGATATACTACATTTTGATTTCACTTGAATGTTTTTTTATACATAAAATTGACATTTATGAGATGTACCTAAAATACCTTAAAAGGCTTTTGGTTTTAAAAGCTCCCCCACAAAAATTGATCTACATTAATATGACATTTTAAGAAAAATTGATACCGTAATTCTTAAACTTATTTGAGGAAAGGAGTGTTGAACACACAATTTTAACAAATACCACTTATTATGGAAAAATACCACAAATTATATTGTAAACAAATTAACATTGAAAGTTCTTTTTGAAAAATTATGTTCAATGGTTTTTAAAAACCATGATAGAAGACTTCTCTTCTATTTTTAGAGTAAGCACACTGAAGCGTACACTCCCCTAACATTTGGGTCTGGGTTACAGTCTGAGGTAACTATAAGCCATTGTCATGAGCTTAAAACTTTTGAATGCTTTGTCAAGGAGCCCAAGACCCAAGAAATTTGACTTTCTCGTTGATGGGATAAGTTATCTGAATAGATACACTTTCCTTACAATAAGGTCCGAGTTATGCATTGAAATGTGCATAAGTCATATAGAAAATTTAGAAATGACATGTTTTGAAACATTTGAACTCTTGCTCGAACTTCATTTATACACCTGTGTCAATGTTAATTGACATTTCTAGGTACGTAAATGTTATCGATTCCAAGAGACATGTCGAGAAGATTCTTTTTGGTATTTTAATTTTTTTTGATTTTGTATTTATTTTTCTAGATTTTATATTTTTGTATTTTATTTTCTTGGTTTTATATTTTTGTATTTTGTTTTTCAAAAATATTTACAAATCGATGTTTGTATATCGAGCAGATTCGTTTTCCAGAACCTTTAGTTCTTTTGGAGTCAAACATCTCATACTAAGTCGTCTGACGAGATACTTAAACCTATCTTCGGGTAAGGCTTTAGTAAATAGGTCAGCTAACTGGTATTCAGTTCCGACAAAGAATAATTCAACTATACCCTTTTCAACCTGTTCCTTTATGAAGTGATATTTGACATCAATTTGCTTGGTACGAGAATGTTGGACTGGATTGCACGAGATGGCTATGGCTACTTGTGAGTCATAATACATAGGTATTTTATCAAAGTGAAAGCCATAATCTAGGAGCTGAGTTCTTATCCATAGAACTTGGGCGCATCACGCAGATAAAGACACATACTCAGCTTCTGCTGAAGACATTAAAGTACAGTCCTACTTCTTTGATGACCAGATGACTAGCTTATCACCTCTTAGAAATTGTATGCCACCAGATGTACTTTTACGTGAATCAAGATAGCCTGCGTGATCCGAATCTAAAAAAGCAGTTAGTTCCAAACCGGTGTCCTTCGGATACCAGAGTCCTATATTAATGGTATCCTTTAGGTATCGAAAGATCCGTTTAACCTCCTTGAGGAGCTTTTTTCGCGTTGTAACGGCACAATAACATGTTGCAATGTATAAAATCTGGTCTACTTGCTGTTAAGTACATGAGTGCCGCTGACCCTGCTACACGATATTTCTGTTTGTTTGGACTACGGGTGTTCCACTTAAAGTCAGCCAGTTGGTCTCCTTTGATAACAAGCACAATAACGTGTTGCATGTACAATATCCGATCTACTTGCTGTTAAGTACATGAGTGCTCCAACCATGCTACAATATTTTATTTGGTCAATAGGAGGTCCACTCAAGTTAGCATCTAGGGGTTTAGCAGCCATTGGAGTACCAATGCTATCACATGAGGTCATACCATGCTTTTTAAGTATCTCTTGAGCATACTTAGCTTGGTTAATAAAGATACCACGTGGGAATTGGTGGATTTGAATTCCTAAAAAGAATTTCAGCTCCCCTATCATAGACATTTCAAACTTGATGTGCATTAGTTTTTCAAACTTTTTAGTTGGATCAATAGAACCTTTAGAGAACCCTTTGGATACTAGGAAGTTGGAGAATTCATCATACCATGCTCTTAAAGCTTGTTTGAGTCCGTATAGTGCCTTTTTGAGATGGTAGACTTTGTTAGGATGATGTGGATCTATGAATCCATCTGGCTGATTGACGTACACTTCTTCCTTCAGAGGTCCGTTAAGAAATGCTGTCTTGACGTCCATTTGGTATACTGGAAATGATTTGTGTGCATCATATGCAACGAATAATCGGACAACTTCCAATCGAGCGACTAGTGCAAATGACTCTTCAAAATCAATTCCTTCCTGCTGACCGTATCCCTTAGCTACAAGACGAGATTTGTTACGAATTACAGTATTCTCTTCATCATGTTTGTTTTTCCAGAGCCACTTTATGTTAATGACATTTTTGCATAGTGTCCTATCGACTAATTCCCATACATCAAATCGATCAAACTGGTGAAGTTCTTCTTATATCGCTTCAATCCATGCAGAATCAACCATGGCTTCTTTAATGTTCTTTGGTTCGGTTCGACTTACGGTGAGTGCAAACATACACATCTCGCCACCTGTTTCTAGCTGACGTCTTATTCTAATTGATTGAGAAGGATTTCCAATGACTTGTTCTAATGGATTATCTTTTGTCCAATGATGTTCAGAAGGATGTCGTTGATGGAATGTATGCATGTTTGATGAGTCAACATATCGAGAAGATGTCTCCCCTTGTTCATGTACCGGTGTACGAAAGATGTTGATAAATTCGTCTTCTTCAACTTGTGCATTTTCTTTATTAGTTTATGCTTGATTAATGTTCTTAATAGGAGTGTTAGTTGGTGCTTGACTTGTAGATTCAGGTGATGTTTGAATGTTCAATGGAGGTGTATCTGCAGCAATGGTTGTTGAAGTAGATGTAGTTGTGTTTTGTTGTCGACGTTGATCAGGTGTATCAACAACAGTTACAACGGAAGAATTTGACACAACTAGAGTAGTTCCATTGAGTAATTCATCGAACATCAGACTAAATAGCAAATCCAGCTCATTTGACGTTGTTACTGTCTCAGCTGCTTAAGGAATATTTTCTTGACTTTGGGGACCGAGACTTAAACTATCTTGTGTAAGTGCTGTTGTCGGACATTATGGTACGGGATCAGAACTGACATGATCTAATGCCATTGAAGGCAATTCGTCAAAGTTAACATGAAGGGTTTCAACTATCACTCTTTTTCTCTTGTTATATACCATGTAAGCTCTTGACATAGTGGAATACCATATAAAGATTTACGTATTACCTTTTTCTTTCATATTTTCAAGATTTTCACCATCTCTGACAATGTAACATAACTAGCCAAAAATGTGAAAGAATTTTACAGACGGTTTTTGGCCATTGATGATGTGATAAGGTGTTTTCTCATGTCGAGGAATTACAAGTGAACGGTTCTGAGTAAAACATTTTGTTGCAATTGCTTCAGCCCAAAAGAATAAAGGAACTTTAGCTGCGCTTAGCATTGTTCGAGCAGCCTCAACAAGAGTACGGTTCTGTCTTTCGAAAACGCAATTTTGTTTAAGTGTTCAAGCAGTTGACGTTTGGTGTTCAATGCCTTCTTAAGTAAAGTATGCATGAAGAGTTTTATTCAAGAATTTTGTGCCTTTGTAAGTTCAAACTGTTCTAACTTGAGCATGAAGTCCTCTTTGAACAAGTTTGAGGAAATTGATGAGAACTTCAGGTGTTTCGTCTTTAGACCTCAAGAAGTGAGTCTAAGTATATCTTGAATAGTCATCAACAATTACCAACACATATTTCTTACCATTAAATCTTTCTACCCTCATGGGACCACATAAGTCCATGTGTAGAATTTGTAACTGTCTCCTTGAGTTTAGGCTAGTTTTAATCTTAAAGGACTTACTTTTTGCTTTCCCTAACTCACAAGAAGAACAGGGATGATCTTTGACGAATTTTAATTTCAAAAGGCCAGTCACAATATCATACTTTGAAAGCAAGTTGATGATGTCAAATTTCAATGTGAAAGACGACGATGCCATAACCATGCTTGTGATGATGAAGCTTTAGCCAATAAGAAAATTAGATTGGGAGTGGATGTGTCTTGAAGAGTGATGGAATACAGATCTGTGCCACGAGAACTTGTGAGTAAATCATTTCCCTTCAAATCACGGATGTAACATGTAGACTTTCGAAAAGCAACTTCCAAATCCGCATCACAGAATTGACCAACATAGAATAGATTGTGATTCAGCTCTTTGACGTAATAAACCCTTTTGATAATGATATTTCCTTGAACCAGATCTCCATAACCAAGAATTAGTGCAATTTGATCATTTCCAAACTTCACCATACCCAGTAATTTCTCCACAAAATTACTAAGAAGCTTGAGGTTTCTCGTCATGTGCCTTGAGCACCCAGAGTCGACGATGAATAGAATTATCTCTACGAGCTGCAAAAGAATTAGAAGACAATGGAGTATTGGATAAAGTGGATCCCCTAAGTGTTATGGATTCTGCAATATTAGTATTTCTAGATTTAGTTCCTAGAGGCATACTAACATTTGGTTTAACATTTACTGTACTACTCTTAAGTTTCCATTTATATCCTGGTGGTGTGGTCTTAGAGTACCACCATTTACATGTCTTACTAATATGCTCATATTGCTTCCTAATTGTGCTTCTAGGTTTCTGGTTAGTGGATTTTACAACAACTGTTCTCTTAAGGGGTGTTGCAACATATTGGTTCATAGTTTGTTTGGGTTCTCTAGTACTAATAGGTACAACTATTGGCTGTTTAGTCCTAGATTTCACGCCATTAATATAATGAAGAACACACATATCATGATTGTCATTCAACACACATTTTCCACAAGTAACACAAACAAAGTTACATTCAGGGTCTTAGCATTTAAACTGTCATTACACGCAGTTACAGATGTTTTATTAGTAGAAAACTTAAAATACCTACGGTGATCTTCTACTTGTTGCTTCTTCCCTTGACTATTGTTATGCAATACTCTATCTTCCAATTGATTGCTCTTATACTGTGGTCTACTAACACTAGTAGTGGGAATCACTGCTATAGGGAAAGACACGTATTTGTTATTTTTCCTAATGTCTTGAGGTAACTGTGATGTTCTAGTTTGATTAGGCTTTGTGTGCACTTTATACATTCCGGGTGCAATCATATTTGTGTTCTTTAAAATTGACTTCAGATTCTGAGGCAAAATCTGTGCATTGACTGGATTTGAAAGATCATTGGACACATTATTTATGGCTGCTGACTTTGATTTTGAAAAATCTTTCTTTGCAAGTGAATCTGAAAAAGTAGCCGGTTTACCTAAAATTGATTGTCTTTAAATTTTAAAAGCATTCAGTTGTCGAATAACCGATGATTTTTCAAACTTAGTTTCTATAGATTTTCCTTTCATTTTTTCAATAAGTTTTTTCAACTCACTTATAGCAATGTCTTTGTCTTGCAATTGAGCTTTCAGATCTTAAATTTTAAAATGTTTGTCATTTATTTCTCGAAATGAATTTGATTCTTGTTTTTTCCAAGCTTTGTCATTTTTAATCTGTTCCTGACTTTGCTGTAACGCGAGTTCGAGATTAATTGAATGTTGTTCATGTTCAGAAAATCTTTAAACAAGATTAATCGTTTATGAAGTGTTAGTTTGTTAGGGTTTTGGCTGCTAGCTATTGTTCTAGTTTTACTACTAGTTGCGTAGGTGTGATACATTGGGAATGGAGCGAGGGTTTTTGAGTCAGAATGGAAGTGGGGTTGGTAGGGGTGTAAAATAGAAGCAAGTATCGATGGAGGATAAGTCAGTTAAGATTAATAAGCATGTTAATATGGCATTGGGTCTTAATGATACTACTCCTCGTGTTGCAAAGGAGGTTGTATCACCATCTGTGGTTGATGACACTGTGGAGAAGGAGAAGTTAAGCCATGTGGTGACTACTACTAAATCGTACCTACCACTACCTACGCATGTAACTACTTTGGCTGGTAATGCCCCTGGTAAGTCTTCATATGCTAATGTTACTGGTAAACCAAGCGGGAAGAAATTAAATTTTCGCACTTTGTTTACACCGGGAGGTAATGGGATTGATGTGGTTGTCCCGGTGGATTCTATTCGTATTGTTAGTGAACGATTTGCCAATATAAAATATGGTTTTTTCTTGGGGAAAGCAGGTGGCATACCCTGTTGTTGCTAAATATGTTAGGAACACTTGGGGTAAATATGGGCTGGTTTGTTCTATGTTCAGCTCGTCTACCAGATTATTCTCCTTTCAATGTAGCTTTATGGACGGGTTGGATGCTATGCTTGAGAATGGACCATGGTTCATGATATGTGTTTAATCACATATCATTTTTCCTTATTAAAATGAGCTTAAAAGACCAAAAATACATGAAATATGCATTGTATTTACTTGTATTGTGAATTTCATTATGCAGGTAATAGATATGTCAAATATGGATAAAAATTAAGCAAAACGGACAAAACTGAGCACGGAAATGGAATGAGCGTGAAAAATCAAAGCCGAAGGCATATACATCCTTAATGGGCCAACCCATACCCATTTTATGGAGCCAGGTCAGCCCATTAGCTTATAAGCCTAAATCAAAATCCCTAAAGTTATCTATAACAAATCCAATCTTTATATCCTAGTCCAGGCCTAAATAAACTAGTCTAAGCCCAAATACCAAATCCTACTCCTGATCAAGGTCAACTATAATATAGGGTCAAAGTTTATTGTGCATCTTCTACCCCTTTCCCTCCCAATTTACACAAAAAAATAACACATAGGGTAAATCCACTCACTCACCTACATACACGTCTATGAGCTTCTAGAAGCCTTATCCCTGACACCCTCTGACACTCGGTATGACACGCTGGCAATCTTATAAGTTGTGATTGGTGGATGGGACGTGTACTAGATCCAATGGCTCTAAATGATTGCGTGGGTATTGGTCAAGAATCAAGGGCTTGGATTAAAAGATTGGGACGCTCCTCAAGCTCTAAATCCTTTATCTTTGGGTTATAAATAGAGGCCTCCTCATTACACAAAAGGCGTCTAGTTTTGGTAGCTTTTAGTAGCTTATTAGAATAGTTGTTAGCTTATTATCTTTTAAATTATTGTATTTTCCTTTCAAAGCATTGTAATTCAGTTTATCATTAATAAAATTCAGTTTGCTTTAAAATTGTGTTAAATTTCAGTTTTATTATCATGCAAATTTATGTTTAAAATGTTTTGTGATATTACCTAATAAGCTAATAAGCTCTTTAAAGCTAGACATAATTCAATTAAACTCTGTAAAGGCTTAACTGAATAAGCTACTCCTAAAATCACTCAAAAGGTCTTGAATAAGCCATTTGGAAGATAAGCCAGAAAGGGAAAGGCTTATAGGGCTTATTCATAGCTTATTTCTTAAGTAGATTGTAGATTTAAGCTCTATAGAGTAATATTGATCTCTGTTTTGCTGGGATAAAGGTACTCTCTTATTTTCTCTAGGTAGCTTATTTTCTTAGTTTTTATTATCAAGCTGCTTATTTACTTATTCTTGCTCATTAATTGCTTATCTGAGCTTAATATGTCTTATTTTATCTTAAAATGTTTAAATGTTAGCTTAGTAGGAGTTTGAATTAAGTTTTAAAGTTTTTAGAGTTAATACTGCTAGTTATTGGTCTAAATTGCTTATTAATAGTAGCTTATCAATCAGTGCTTATTTCTGTTAGGTTAATGCTTATTTGTCCTTAAAATAGTAAGTGCTTAATCTGTTTTCCATATTCTTAGCTTATTTGAGTCTGTTTTGGCTTATTAATGAGTTTTTATATTTTAATGGGGTGTTTGGCACAAGCAGCACTAACAAGCACTAACACTTGTTAGTGCTGCCTAAGCCACTTTGGCCTTTTAATCAGTTTTAACCAGCTTAAACTTGGTCTATAAGTCAGCTTTCATAAGTTTTTAAAGTTTAAAAATAAAGTTTAAGGTTAAAAGAATCCATGGTTTGAATATGTGTTTTTCTAGTTTGATAACCAAGCTTATTTGTTTAGATTTTGATTAAGTGCTTGTAGGTTTTGTTTTCTTGCTTGTTTTTAGGCTCAATATATAGTAGAATATAGTTAGTATAAGTGTGCTGTTGTCTTGTTGGTTTAAGTCAAATTCTGTCAGTTTTCAAGTCTATTTTCCAAAGTCTTAAAAGCCTCTTTTCAGTAGCAATTTTTAGTTAGATTTAGCTTGTTTAATGGTCTGAAAATGATAACATAAGCTCATGAGATATCAAGCTTCAGCTGTTTTAGCTTTTTGAGTTTTTACATCAGCTTTTACTAGCTTAAAGATAGGGGTGCAAAAGTTCATTTGTCTTTTCAAATAATCTTTTCTTGGCCATGATGCTTCTTCATGGGCAGATGCTGTGGCTTACTGCATGTTACACCATAACAGATCCTCCTTTATTCACACTCATCACTGCAAAAAACCCCTTATGAGCTGGTGCATGTCAAGAAGCCTGATTCATTTCCTTTTTTGAGTATTTGGTGCTCTGGGTTACCCTACAAAATGGTCTTGAAAAATACAGAAGATCTGGAAAATTACAACAACAAGATATTGGGAATATCGTGGTTAGGCTCCTAGTATGAAAGGGTATAAAATCTACAACAAAAGAACCCGACATATTATGGAAACTATTCACTTGCAATTCGATGAGCTGACTGAGCAAATGACTCCTGTGCAACTCAATACAGGACCGACTCCTACTTTTTTGACGCCTGGACATATAAGTTCAGGTCTCGTACCAAATTCGATTCCGGCAGCTCCTTATGTACCCCTCACAAATAAAGTGTGGAGGATTTTATTTCCAAACCCAATGTTCGTATGAATACCTGGAACCTCCTCGTGTTGAAAGACCAGTGTCTCCTGCTCCAGCAGTTTAAGTTCCAGTCAACTCAACTGGTACACTACTACCATTAATCAAGATGCACCTTCTCTAAGTCATTCACCGTCATCTTCGGCATTACAATCTCTAAGCTTACATCAAGACGTTGCAGCTGAATCTACTCTCATGGAAGACAATCCTTTTGCTCCTATTGACAATGACCCCTTCATAAATGTGTTTGCTCCAGAACCTAGGTCTAAAGCATCATCATCCGGGGATCTTAGTTTAACCGAATCTCCTTATGTCTCTCAAATACTTCATCATCTCGAGAAATGGAGCAAAGATCACCCGTTGGATAATATTATTGGCAATCCATCTCGACCGGTATCCACCAGGAAAAACATTAACTAGCAACTAATGCTCCTTGTGGTGCTTGTTTAACTCTGTCTTGTCAAAGTCAAACCAAAGAACTTTAAAATCTAGCATAACTGAAGATTGTGGTTTCAAGCCATTACACAGATGAGTCTCACCGATATTTGATCGACTTCAAGTATGGGAATTAGTAAATCTCAAACCAGACTGTTGTCATGATTATTTGCTTCAAGTGGATCTACAAGTAAAACTTGAAATTTTTTTTTTTTTGGGGAGTACGATGATGTTTTGAAAAAACTAGGCTCGGTTGGTGGGCCAAGGGTATCGTAAGAGGTGGGAATTGAATTCAGAGGAATCATTTGTTCACCGGTTGCACGTATCGCTGGCTTTCGAATCTTCATCGCCAATGCCGCCAGTAAAAACATGACCATCTATCAGATGGATGTCAAGACAGCCTTCCTTAATGGCGAGTTAAAGGAATAAGTCTATGTTAGTCAACCAGAGGGATTCGTTGATCCAGATCATCTGACACATGTTTATCATCTAAAGAAGGCTTTGTATGGTTTAAAGCAAGCCCCTCGGGCGTGGTACGATACCTTGTCATGATTTCTTCTGGACAACAAATTTTCCAAGGGTGCAGTTGATTTGACATTATTCCCTAGGAAAACAGGCAAACATATTCTTCTTACTTAAATATATGTAGATGATATCATATTTGCCTCGACTGACCCTAAAGTATGTGACATATTTTCCAATGAGATGAGTTCTAAATTTTAAATGTCATTGATCAAGAACATACTAACTCCATATTATCATGGGGGACAAATGTCGTTTTTCTTAGGTTATAAGATTCTCAAAATCCCGGAGGCTTTTTATTATCAATCAAATTTGCCTTGAAATATTAAAGAATTCTGGGATGGTTCGTGGGACCTGTTGATAACCCCATGGTGGATCGCTTAAACTGGATGAGGACCCCTTAGGGATTCTAGTTGACCATACTTAAATTTCGTAGTATGGTCGGAGCTCCCTAAGTATCTCATGCCAGCGGACCCACCTTGTCGATTTTGTAGTGTGCTAGATATCAGGCTTTGCCTATCCAAAAAAGCACGTTAAAGCACTGAAATGGGTCTTTCTGTATCTCAAAGGATCCATTTAAACTGGGGGTCTTTGGTATCCGAATACACCAGTATGGCCTAATAGCTATGCAGATGCAGACACAGCAGGTTGTCAAGACACACGAGAAGTACGTCAAGAAGTTCTCAATTCCTTTGGGGGGAGATAAAATTAGTCAGATGGTCATCTAAGAAACAGAAGGAGCATTGCACAATCAACAACAGAGGCTGAATACATTGCCATGTCTGGATGCTGTGCTCATATACTTTGGATGAGATCATAGCTTACAGACTATGACTTTGTCTTTAATAAGATTCCCTTGTATTGTGACAATCGCAGTGCCATTGCGACTCTATATGCAATGATGTCCAGCACTTCCGAGTCCAAGGCTACATTGAATTTCGACTCCATTTTATTCGAGAGCAGTTGAGAAAGGCGTGGTTAAATTGTACTTCGGTGACGACAGATTATCAGCTCGTGAATATATTCACTAAAAGGCATTACCAAGAGGAGCGACGAGCGATTCTGAATTCCTTACTCCCGCGAAGCTTGGTTTTATGATGAGTATGTCTCGAAAAATCTTATAGTTCTTCAGGAAGGAGGAAGAGGAGGTAAAAAGGATGGTCCTCATAAAACCTACAAAAAATCATTTTTTTCAAGACATGTCTTCCGTTTATTAGAAAATAAAACCTACAAAAATCATAAAAATCAGAAAATAGAAAATACCGAAAATATTTTTTCAAGACATGTCTTCCGTTTATCGATAATATTTACAGTCTTAGAAATGTCATTCAATAATGACACAGGTCTTTAAATGAAGCTTGAATGGAAGTTCAAACTTTTCAAAACATGTCTAAATGGCTTGCAGTTAGTTCAGATTGCAACTCGCTTTTCAAATTGAGGAAAACATGCCGCCAAAAAGATGGTTGTTCCTAACAACAGGTGATTCGTTTTTCTCCCAGGGCATGGGTTTTTAATTTTACATTTATATCCATTGCAACCTCGATCTAAATATACGCATTCAGTTGCATATTTCTGATTAGATGAGAAGTCTTCTTTTTTAACCATAATAAATTTTCCGTCTATGATTTTTCAAAAAATTATTTGGATTTCATATGGTGGTTTACTGTTATTAGAAAATTAATCGAACTTGATTTTCTCAAAATTTGGCTCTCAATCAACGATTACTGCTCTTTAACTAGAAAACAGGTGGGTCATTGATTGAGGGGGAGAGTGGTTTCAAATTTATGATATCTAACGGGCACTTTTGATTCATCATATAAATAATTGAGAAAGGTTTTGTATCTAACGGGGTTACAGTTTAAGGGGGAGTTAAACTTGTGTTAACTCAAAAGGCCAAAGTTGTCATTTATATGAAAGTATAGGGTCTTATGTGCTATTTGCTATTTGTTTCCTAGACTCATAAAATATAAAGGACCATTTGTGCCATTTTTGCATCTCATTTAATCCCTTAGTAATACTTATGCCTTAAATAGAAAAGAAAGTAGAAAGTAAGGGGCCAAATCTATCAATTGATGAAAGTTTAACCTAGGTATAAAAAGTCCTTTGCGTTTTGACTTGGTCAAAACTCCCAAGACCAGTCAAACATTACTCTCTCAACCCAAAACTCAACCTTTGCGATTTGCTTGATCTGTATCCATCTATGTGATTTCATGCTTAGGTAATGTCTAGATATCATTCTTTGTCATCCTCCCATGCGTTATCTGTTAATTCATGGCATAAATCTCATTAAATCACTTGTTTTGTAGATTTTCGTTCTAAATCACCATCAAAATCTTGGTTAGTGTTTCTAATTAAGTTTTGTTTGCTGGGTTAGCATTAGTCTACATTCATGATGCTTAGTTAATGTCCTATTTGTTTCCCTAATAGCTATATTATGGTCTGTGTGATTTTCGTGCAATAAGTTGACTTTTTGAGTCAAACATGTGATCGTGTGATGTTTGCTGTTGGTATATTAGTTATTAAACATGTACGTTGGACTGTATATAATGATTCTTGATTATGCGTGGATACCTTGATTGTAAGTAGATTCTGCGCATTCAAATGTTGTTGGTTGCGTTTTGGTTGATGTTCTTATATGCGTTTTGTTAAGATGTTCTTGATTGCGTTTTGCTATAAGGTTCTTGGTTGCGTTTTGCTCTATGTTTCTTGATTGCGTTTTGTGTGGAATCCCATTGTTGCTTTTTTCCTAACTTATGCCATTGCATTTTTCCTGACATGTGCTGCGATTTGCCTGATATATGCCTTTGCGTTTTGAGTTTCAATATGCTCTTGCGTTTTGATTGTTATGGTGTGCAATGCAGGACAAAACGCAATCAATTGCGTTTTGTGTTTGAAGACCCTCATTAGCATAAATGTAGGACCCACATTTTCAATTTTTTTTTAAAATTATTGCGTTTTGATTATTTTTGAATAAAATATTCTTGTGTTTTGTCTAATTGTGTTTTACCTGATTGCTTGTTGTCTATTGCGACTTGCCTTTGCGTTTTTTCTAATTTTATTAAAATATGCCTGCTTTCTGTGGTGTTGTTGACGTTTGTTAGCCTCAAACTATGAGGTCGAAACAATGGAAGTTCGTTCATTAATTATATTATGTCTCGGTCTTTAATTAATTTAGTTGAAATATAGGCTAGACGGGGTATAAGGGCTCCTTAATTGTAAAGCTACCGATCACGTGTATTGGCGAAAGCCCAAAGTAAACCGAGCTCGGCCCGTAGAAAATACTAAGGCATGCAAGCTTTTAGTTGATACATATACAACTACACCAAGGTAGGTGAGGTTGACTTGGTCATTTGTAATTTTCCATTTTGCAAGTAATCTTCTCTTTCTCTCTCACTCTCTCTACTTTGTCTCTCTACATTTCTTCACATATTCTTCCTACTTTTCTTGTTCTTAATTATGAAGTGAAGTGATTTTTTGGATTCTACATTTGGTATCAAGAGTCTCGGGTAGATTGTGTTTGTTTTGTGGTTTTAATAAGCTCAAAATCAAGATTTCGTGGCTTATTTTACATATAAGCTCACGGATCCGAATTTTTTTTGGCTTATTGGTTTGTTTTTCTCACTTATTTCTTGCTTCACTTGGTCCTCGCCTTCTTGAGTTTCGTTTGTGGTTATAAGCTTAAATTTTTTTGGCTTATTTTGGATTATAAGCTCACGGTTCAATCATTTAGGGGCTTATTTGTTTCACTTGATTGCTCCTTGAAATACTTGGTCTACATGTTATCTTGCTACTCAACTTGTTACTTTGTTTTTCCTTGTTCACAATTTCCGCGCTTATTTTAATAAAATTCGAGCTTATTTCAAGCTTATTTTGGTTGCTTATTTTTCGAAGCTTATTTGTGATTGGCTCATTTGTTGTGCTCACAACCGGTCAAAAAGAGGGGACCAATATCCACTATTTTTGCTTCAAAAGATAGGGACACTTTGTTTGGTAGTAAAAGTGGTCCACACCCGATAGTGACTCCGAGCGGAACATGTATAAGGTCGAGCGGAATATGTAAGTTTAGGACTAAGCGAAATATGCAGGTTTAGGTTAAGCAGAATATGCAGGCGAAAGTCAAGCGAAACATTACAATAACCTAAAACGAAACTCTGCCAAAAATTTTGAAAAATCAAGCGAAATATGTTTGTTACGAACTCAAGCGGAATATGTTAAACCTCAAGCGAAACATGCAAGACTGAACTTCAAGTGAAATATGCAAGTTTACAGATCAAGCGGAATATGTTTTTATTACAAGCGAAACATGCAAGACTGGACTTCAAGCGAAATATGCAAGTTTACAGTTCAAGCGGAATATGTTTAAAGCGAAACATGCAAGCATGAGTTCCAGCGAAATCTGTTTTTCTTTCAAGCGAATGTGCAACTTTAGTATCAAGCGAAATGTGTTTAAAGTTTGAAGCGAAATACGTAATTTCCAAGCAAAGCGAAATGTGCAATTTTTCTTTCAAGCCAAGCAAAATATGCACATTTTCAAGCGAAATATGTCAGTTTAGGTTTTTGAACTTTTAAGACATTCAATTGACAACAAACAAACCTTAATCCATAATTCAATTAACAATTCACGGATTTCTAGTGATTTTGTAAAATTCCGCGAAAGACACAACTCTTTTCTCAGTTTTAATCATAGACTTGTAAAATCCCGTGAACGTTTATTTCTTTCTTTTTACTACAACTTCAATCACAACAAATCTACTTAAGATCCTACAATCATTTTTTTCTTATAATTCTTCATCATTCATCATGACAACTCTCAATGTAACTTACTACAACGACTGTCAAATTGCATAACAACATAATGGACTGCTGGTTCAAGGGATGTCACCAATGCTTGCACAGGACTATATGCACAAATGGCGATCTCTTTTTCTTATGATACATTGACACAAGACCAAATGGTGATGCCTTACGGAAGTGCATTCTCAAAGGTCCTTACACTCCAACAATTGTCACAACACCAACTGTTCCTGCAATAGAGGATTCTCCAGAAAAGTCCTGAACAAACAACAGTCGAGACCATTATGAATATGACTCCTGAAAACAGAACTCATTTTAAATCAGAAAAAGAAGTGATTCATTTGATATTGACTGGAATTGGAGATAAAATATACTTAACTGTTGATGCATGTCAGACAGCTCAAGAAATATGGGAAGCCATCGAAAGGCTACAACAAAGTGAATCACTCAATATTCAAGATGTCAAGACAAACTTATTTTGGGAGTTTGGTTAATTCACCTCTCACGATGTAGAAACAATTGAGTCTTACTACATAAGATTCTACAAGATGATGAATGAAATGATTAGAAACAATATGATAGTTGCTACGATGCAAGTAATGTTCAATTTCTTCAACAATTCCACCAGGAGTGGTCAAGATTTGTAAACAATTGTCATGCAACACACACAGTGGATGAAGTTTAATATCAGAAACTCTTTGACATTATGAGACAATACCAAAAGGAAGTTATGACGCTCCTGTGCTTAAAAGAATGGCTAAAGAATAGCTAAACTATTTATCACTTGTTGCTTAATGCATCTACCAACTTCACGACACTTATTATCAATCATCAAAACCTCACAAATCATAGCACCAACACTCCAAAATGCTTCACTTCCAACCAGGATCTAATGCAAACTATCATAGAACAAGGCAAAAGAGATAGCCAAACAATCACACCACATCTGAGTCAGCTTGGATGAAGACAGTGATCCTGAACAAGCTCAAAGGGATAAAGACATGCAGAAAAATTTAGCTCTTATTGAAAAGTACTTCAAGAAAATCTATAAACCTACCAACAACAACCTCAGAACTTCCTCAAACACCAGAAACAAGAATATAGATACCACTCCAAGGTACAAGAATGACAATTAGTCTGGACAGTTTTGGGAATCAGAGGGCAGTAAATGTTTGCTGGGGGGCTAGTGAAAATGTTAGGTGGTCATAGTAGTGAACAGTCTGTGATTACAGTGTTTTAACTGCAAGGATTTTTGTTTTATGATAAAGAATGCAGAGTAGCCAAAACGGGTTAAAGACTTCACGTATCTCCAGGAAAAGATGTTGCTGTGTAAACAAGCTGAGAAAGGTGTTCAACTTTAAGCACAGCAATCTGACTGACTAGCAGACACAGATGAAGAAATTAATGAACAAAGAGTTGAAGCAATTAAAGTTTACATGGATAGTCCTGGGAGGCTCTATGCAAACTCAGACACTGACGCTGAGCCATTGGAAACAGGTACCAATATGATAACTGTCGATATGTGTTTGCCATATGCCATAGCAAACTTTTTTAAGCAATCTGAATCCATTAGTAACACATGTGCAGTGGAAACGGGTGACAGTAATGTCCTTCCTGACTCACCGGATATGTATGATAATGATATTCAGGATGACCAAAATGATGTAGAATGTGATGATGAACGTGTTGCACTTGCCAATTTAATTGCAAATTTAAAACTTGATGTCGATGAAAACAAAAAGATTTAAAAGCAATTAAAGAAAGCAAATGCAACATTGACTCATGAATTAACTGAGTGCAAATCTATTCTTGCGGAAACTAGTAGATTCTAGGGGAATCTAATAGTATTCAGGATAGTTGCTTAGTTGCACTTCAAAATAAACAAAACTGTGTTTTGAGAAGGTACAGGCACTTTAATTTTGTTATCGTACAGTTGACTATGAAAACTTGAACGTAAGTTAAATGACACGCTAGGACTATTAAGCTCAAAAGAATTGCATAAAAAGAAGGTTTAAAAAGTTAAGACTACGGAAATTTCTGTTGTCAAGAGAAACACGTGAGTTAGTCAAACAGTAGTCTTTTAACAAAGTCACATTATGAAGGTTTGTCATAGGAGAAAAACAAAGGTATAATGGTATTTAAAGCTTAAGGAAGAAAAAGATATTGACAAAATGATTTCAATGGAAAACCAATTAAAGTTTTTGAATGAAATTGTTTACAAAAGAAGTCAATCAATCCAGACCATTCATATGTTAGCCACCAATGCCCTACCATTTAATGGAAGGCCTACCTTTTCCAATCCAATGTACCTCAAAAAGGCTCAATATGAGAAACCATGTTTGTATGAGATCCCACATGACCAATCTGATCCTGCAAACAGACTCGTCCCCGATAGGGAAGAGACTCTGACTCTTGAAAGAAGAGAACTCGATCAAATTGATAAAGACTTGTGAAACCTTTTGACTACACAAAGTTAAATAGTCTTTATGAAATTTTTAAACCACCGACTCAGCATTATGAAATTCAGTTCGCACAGGCAAATGAAATAAGAAAGAAAATGTAGAGAAAATCATTATGAAAAACAAAAAATAAATATTTTCAAAAAACATAGATTTATTTACCAGTGTCAAAAATCTATAATGCAATGTAGACAAGCATACATTTTATGGACGTATAACATTATCATTTGAAATAAATTTATTGTCAAGCATGGGTAAAAACATTCCAAACGGACATCTTCATCTCCGTAAACATGGTTAAGATATGGAATCCTAGTTAAGACTGTTTGATGCCACTTGCCCTTAAGATCAGAATGATAGTTTTCGCATTTATACATGAACTTATGCAAGGAAATGCATGCAAATTTTAAAGTACGTTGAATCTCTTGAAAATAAAATTGATGATTTGGATTGATAATGCAGATTTCCAACATGTATGATATGCATTTTGCAAGAATGTGTTGTCTAATAGAATGTTATGTGTTCTATTGTGCACATTTCATCTGATTTAGATGAGATTCACTGAATTACAATGCTTATATCTTCTTAAAGTCAGGGAATGTGACTGTCTTGCACAAAAGCGTTCTAAACTCTTATAATAATAAAATAGTTTTATATTTTAGAAAATAGTTTTATAAATTAGGGTTTATAGTTTTAATTGAACAAATTAGGGATCAATTAGCTTATAAAATTTGGGGCTTTTTGTGTCCTTAAATTTTTGCACCTTTGAAGTTTATAAAAACCATTTTTCTATATTTTTCTCATTAAATTTGAATTTTCTAGAAATATAAATAGATTTTAGCTAATTCCTTTTTCTTAAAAAAATCATAAAAAATAGAAAAATAGTTGAAAAATTAAAATTCTTTTTGAGATAATTTTCTTTTTAAATCTAGTATTTTTGAAAAATAAAAGTAAAATTTTAGTGATAATTTTTAGAAAAAGTTTATTTTTGTTAATTCATTAAACTTTAGAAATTCATAAAAAATCAAAAATACATAAAAAATTCCAATTCTTTTTCCTAAAATTTTCATTTTAAATTTGTGATTTTTAGGTATAAAATTTGTTAAAAGTTGTGCCTTAGTTTTTAAATTTCAGTTTTAGCTCGCATTTTTACGTTTTGTGCATTTAAATTTCGTGCTATTTCATTGTTTTTAGTTTGTGCTATTAAATTTTGTAGTGTAATCAACAATTCAAAAGTCTTTTATCATTCTTAACTCGAATCCGAATTATTCCTAAATTCTCAATTCACGATTTCGTTGGGACACGACCCGAGGAAAAGTACTTCCCGGATAAAAATATACAAATTGTGTTTTCTTTAGTGAGATTTTTACCTTATATTTCTCTTGGTTGAGAAGTATTTTGGAAAGAATTCTTACGGGATTAATACTATATAAGTATAATAAATATAAAATTGTTAGCTACCAGAGACCCGATCCTTTGGATAAGCTTTGCAAGATGTACCTAAAGGAGGAGGTCACGAGCTGGGATACCTATCTGAATCATTGTGATACGTGACTCAAGAATTCGCATCAAATTTCTGAGGTCACGATCAGAAACCGCTTTGGTAACTAATTGGATATGAGTACTACTGCATACCACCACAGACAAGACGGCAAAGCGAGAGGAACCATTAAACTCTCCGAGGGATGCTTGCGTGCTTGTGCGATCGACTCATAGGAAAGGGTTTGGGTTTACCATATGCCATTAGTCGAGTTCTCCATAAAACAAAATGCATCATGCCAGTATCAAGGCTGCACACATTCGAAAGCACTTTATGCAAAAGTGTCGTTCCACTACCTGTTTGTTTGGGACTAGAAGTTGGAGAAGCTCAAATACTCGGATCCAGAACTAATTCAAGATACCAAAAGAAAAAATCATTCAGAGATCAAGCAAAGGTTGCAAGCCGCTCGTGATCGACAGAAGAGTTAACGCTGACCTAGAATCTTTAAACCAATGGAATTCCAAGTCGGGGATAAAGTTATGCTTAAGGTATCACCTTGGAAAGGGGTCGTGCATTTTGGCAAACGGGGGAAGTTAAACCCTAGGTATGTTGGACCTTTTAGGGTGTTAGAAAGGGTTAGAGAGGTTGCTTACAAGCTTGAACTTCCAGAAGAATTGAGCAGAGTTCATAATACATTTCATGTATCTAATCTGAAAAAGTGTCATGCCGACGAACCATTAGCCGTTCCGTTGGATGGACTTAATTTGGACGACAAACTTCATTTTGTTGAGGAACCGGTAGAAATAGTAGGCCGTGAAGTTAAACGGTTGAAGCGAAGTCGGATCCCATTAGTCAAAGTTCGATGGAACTCCAAGAGAGGTCCTGAGTTCACGTGGGAGCGTGAAGACCAATTCAAGAAGAAATATCCACACCTCTTCACCAAGACCACACCGTCGTCAAGTGCTGCATCGTGAGCCTTGAGGACAAGGCTCGTTTAACGGGGGAAGTCTATAACACCCTGTGTTTTCAAGTCATTGACGACGTCGATAAATCCATAATGTACCTTTTGTATTGTACGCGTTTGCTTTAAATCATAAATGTTAAGCTAAATCGCGTAAGCTAAAAATTAGCGTTCAATGTAAACGGGCATCAAACAATTACATGTTTACATCAGCAAGGGTTATATAATTATTTTGAGGATAATTATTAACTTTGTTCATTTTAATTTTTTTTTTTAAATCCCCGCGGATACGTAAAGTGTATACTTTCGCGATAAATTAACGTTTTAGCAACTCCCGGAACCACAAAAACTTTTCTACGCTTCAACAAATACCCACATTTATACCCAATACATAAAAACTACAAAATTATATCATACATATCATGTGTATGCTGAAATGTTTGCAAGTTATACAAGAAAAATAATGAAACTCTTCCATTTGGTCAATGTGCAACATACCTCATTTATACCACACCATGCCTTGTCTCTTTGACCCAAAGACCCATCCCTATGACCATGACTTCCCTAAAACCCTCAACATGTCTCCTTGACTAATCCTATACTTTATATACATGTATCTATTAGAAAGAGAACTCATACAAGCAAAAACACTTTACAAAAATCAAACATATACTCCCTCTTGCTCACATATAAGCTACGGCACAAGCACCCCTTTTATAACAATTACAAAAATTTATTCAACCTATAAACACCTTCATACACATCTATCATAAGATATTCTAAGGTGTTTCCAATCATTGAATCACCATTTACAAGTATTAATCAAGAAAAGGAAGCTAGGGTTTTTATTAAGAAAATAAGGGTTTTCTTAAGTGCAAGCTTTGGTTTCTAGTCTAAACACGGGTTTAGCATTTGTTTCTCATCATCATCATACCTCATAAGGTCTACTTGAACTCTTTATGTTCTTACAATTTTCATTTATATCAAATGTTTATCTTTTAAAGCTTAAATCAACATTAGGATTATTAACATGTAAAAAAAAGAAGTTTTTATATTTATTGTCAATCCTTAATGTACACTTTTATATATCTTATGATATTAATGAAATCATGTTAAAATGGTCACACAAGTGATTTATACTCTTGGTTAAGTATGAAAATGATTATGTATTAATTAGGGTTTACAAATTTCATATAATATGTTACAAGTAAAAGAAAGGCAAATGACTTTTATTAATATTAATTATGACTTTTAATCAGTATTAGAACACTAAAAAAAGTTTATTTGGAAGAAATACACTTGTACACTTATGATTAATATGTAAAAGTGACTAAGTAAAAACTGTGATAAAAAGGTTAATTAGAAAGTATAGGGGTTAAAAGTGTAATATGGATTTGTTAACATGGGTAACTTGGACATATGAGGACTATTAGGGACACATGGACTCCAATATATATATGATATATAACATATATGATATATAAGACTTGTGGTAAAATACAAAAGTGGTAAAGTATAAAGAAAAAGTTAAAAATGGATTCAACAAGCCCAACCAAACATTCTGTACAAAATCAGAATATTTATCTATTATTTTATGTTTTTATAAGATAATAAAATTCATGACGATTCCGAAAAGGTAAGAAACTTGTTAAACGGATTAATAACGAAAACGTTACGGTAAAAACAAGTTATACGCTATTAAGCGGAGTCGTAAAGGAATTTTTATAAAAACATTTTTTATAAAATTAAAACAGAAAGTGTTGATATTTTTTAATAAAAATAACCACATTTATAGGATACCAAAATGTTAAGAAAAGTATTTTTCAATTAATAACGAACGAGTTATGAATTTCGCGAGTTTACGATAATTAATACTTTTATAAAACTATTTTTATAAAAGTTACTATTCATGACAGAAAGTTATATTTTTGTAAACCTCATAAATATATAGAACTTTCAATTACAAGAACGTCCTCGAAAGAATCATTAAAAACGGAGCTATAACGAATAAAATACGACATTTACGGGTTTTACGACAACAAATACAAATTATATAAAACTCATGTGTTTATGACAGTAAAAGTTACTGTTCATCAGAGGGACAAATTTAAGAAAATCCAAATATCGATAACTCCGTCTAATACGAAAAGATGGACCATAGAACGCGAGAAATCGGGTTTAAAAACGCGAAAGTTACGCCAGTTTTACTAAAACGGTAATTATAAACGTTTTAACTTATTAAACACAATTTTACCAAAACCATTAGTTGGTGATTGAGCTATATAGAATATTATGTGGTTATCAAAGTACTATATTACTAGGGAGTTTCATAATGAGGCCTCTTCAGATGGCGTATCGACGAGTTGTTGGATTTACGATTTAAAGTGTCCTAACTCCTCGTACGTCATGTCATGACCTCTTTAATTATGATAGCCCGAACGATAGTACGATGTAACAACTATAGGATTATATTCAGTACTTCAGGTACTATAATTCGACCTAAGATAATTTTAGGTTTGCATTCGATATTTTTACGTGACCTTTACTACGCTATTGGAATAACTGAACTCAAGGTGAGTTCAATAACCCCATATTTTTACAATTACAAATGATTTATAACTTGGTGTAGGAAATGCGTGCTTTTGTTTTATAAATTGGAGCAAGTGTATATTTTAAATGATTACATGTTGCCTTAACTAGCTATTACCCCAAGTTGAGCCCCTTATCATGAGCTGTCAATTCATAGAAGTAGTTTGTTAATTACATTATGTGAGCGCGAATGTTATGAATAGATCTATTTGGGGAAACGACCTCCCCGTTCGGGTGACTAGCTATCACCGGGAACGAACGTATAGCATGTCAAATTTAGGATGTTTTCGGGTTGAACATCTAATCGGGCAAAAATTGCAATATATAGTTTAATTGCAAGAAAGATCGTCGAGCTTCAGTGTCATAAGCTTAGTGTAAATGTAATCTGGTTTTTGGATTCCTGCAGTGTTGCATTATCACGGAAAAAGTCCTTTTGCGTCCGCATATTATGATTTATCAAACCTATGAATTTCACCCAACAAATTTTGTTGACGTTTTAAGCAATGTTTCATGGGGAGATCAAGTAGGCATGTGGTGCCAGGATGCCTTGAGGTTACATTTTGGATTGCACGCTTAAAGGTTTAGGTGCATCATATTTTGGGAAATATATTGTCAACTTTTGTACTATTCAACAATGAACAAGTAAAGCTATATGCTTTTGTATTAAGTGTTCAATTGAATCCAATGTATTATTTTAAACGACTTTTTATGTCGTTCTTATATATCTATGAGCAATTATCGAAGTAACACGCCCCGGACGCCTTATTCCGCTGTGTACCACCAATTTGGGGGTGTTACAATTGGTATCAAGAGACAAGGTTATAGAGAACAAAGGGGGGTCAAATGTTTTCTTGCAGGAACTATAACCGTATTTTCAAACATTTGCATACATAAAAAGGGCTTTTATGGCACACTAAGGCTATTGCATTAGTTAGTTGGACTAGATGCATTCATAATTAATATACGTGGTTATAATATATTATGTATATTACAATAAGAGCCTTATATAATATACTCATATAAGTTATTTCTATTGGTCACAGTAGTCATGTCACTGATTCCGCCGTTACCCTATACTTTTTGTTCACTCTAAAGGCACGATCATGGAGTATCCATCTGAGGATCCTTACGAGGAGGCTTGCCAACATTGTTTGTTGGAGCAGGCACCACGTCTCCAAGTATATACCTCTGATCCCATGGAGCTAGAGGATCTAATGTACCAGTGTACATTCCGGAGCCCTGAGCATCCTGATGACTTAAGAGCCCGTCTGAGGATGAGGCACCTACACCTCTACATACCAACCATCCTTTCTAGCCCACACACGGATTCGACCCTCTTAGTCCAGAGCACGTCGAAGTTGAGATGAGAGATGTACATCAGCCTACATCATCACTACAAACCTAGTCAGGAACCACCACCATTGTTGCCTATACCACTACCTGCACCATCTAGTAGCCGCAGAGCTGATATTCCCGAGGCTGACACACCGCCTCAGAAGAGACTACTGCTTACTACTCCCCCAAACCTGGGTGTGAGGTTGGAGAAAGTTCCTGCTGCAAGCTGGCTGCGAGAAACAGCCGGACCACACTAATGGAGACCAAACTCAGAGATTGGAAATAAAAACCGCACGAATCCATTATTGGGGAACAAAAACCGCAACAATCACTATTCGAGGCATGTGAGCGTTACAAATTGTCCATTGATCGGTGTCATAACCATAACATGCTTTTAGTTACACAAATTGATACATTTTATAATGTTTTGACATTAAGTCATCGGGACACCATCAATGCTGCAGCGGGAGGAACTTTTATGCAAAAGACGCCGAAAGAATGTTACAAATTGATCGAGAACATGACCGCTCACCACAACCATTAGGACACTTAAAGCAACCTCGAGACGATACGTCTAGAAATATCTCTTCTACTACTACTACCGAGAGTCTAAAAGTTGTTCGACAATTAGAAATGATGAATAAGAATTTTGTAGAGATGATGAGATAAATACAAACGATCAAATTTGTTTGATACGAAATGCAGACTTTTGGTGGCTTCCCATTCCTTTAACCGAGTGCCCAGCCGCGATGAGCTACCCTCAAGAGGCCATTATGCTACTACGGGTAACCATAATATAGGGGTAATTCCTTACTAACCACAAGTTGACCGTAATTTAACTTAGCTATCACTCGAATAATTACCCGGACTCACCCGGTTTTCAATCAACCGATTTTGAAAATAATCAAAACGATACAATCAAAATCAAAATCATGGGAATTTTCAAGCACGAATTATCAAGCTCCAGAACAATTAAGGGAGAGGGCAAAACTTCAATCAAGGAAACAATAATTATCAAGCTCCGAATTTTCAAGTCCCGAATTATCAAGCTCACGTTGGACCTTCAAATGAGTTAAACGCCACAACACAAAGATAATGAAGGCTACTTGGAGCAATACAAACTCACAATGACTAACATGAAGAACGGAATTGCGAAATGAGTTCAATAATCTACGATTGATGCAGAGAACCAATATGATAGAAAAATAAAAACAATCATATAATAGAACATATTTAACTAAATGAAAATCAAAATTCTCTGGGTTTGGGTCTCACTTCCTTAATACCGTAGCTAACTCGGAGAGGAGGATTTGGTTAAAGTTTCTATTAACCACCCGAAGTGGTGTTGCTTATGATGGACTTACAATTCCAACCTACTTGCCTTCACCTCTCCGAAGGAAGTGAACATGAAACCAAGGAGACCAAAGACAAGGTGCGTAAATACAAATTTAGGAAGTACCACACACGTCCAACCTTCGGTTGTCCAAGACCCGATTCTCTGGAGCCCTGAAAGATGCTCCGAAAGCCTAAAACCTAACCGTCAATAACCTTATCCTTCAAGACCTAATGAACAAAAGCTCCCGGTAAAAGCTAATAATCAAATGTTGAAATTTTCTTCAAATCTTTCAAAATACAACTTTCGATATTAGCTTCGCGGATCGCTCTTCATGCCATATGTCGAGAAGTTTGCTTCAAACGATTAAGAGTCTTCTAATAATAAAGGAAAAGTTGTTCGTATTAGTAAAATACTTGCCGTTAAATGAAAATTGCTCGCGGTACTGAACTCTAAAAAAGTTGCCTGGAAAACTTAGAGAACCCCGGTAAATTTCTAATCTCCGTGGAATTTCTGAAGCCATATGAGTGCTTAGCCTTGCCGATCTGGCGTTAGAATTAATCTAATACCGATCATATCGTATGGAAGGCAGCTTTCACTCCTGGAAACTCACTTGACCCGTATGACACTCAGAAATCCGTAAACAGCCAACGGTTCGCTCAAACCAAAAGGTGTAGCCAAGATTTTTTATGAAAGTAGAAAGTTTTATTTTTGGTGGCCGACTTCGTTGTAGCTGTTTATGATGTTTGACCTCGGTACCCCTCATCCCCGGGAAGACCTTATTGAGGACAAGGAAGAGCATTATTCGATGTTTATGGTGAAGATTAACTCTTCTGAGTCGATAGAAGCAGCCGATTATGTTTAAATTAAGGCACATTTCAAGATACTCCCTCCCGTAATTGGAGACAGTTAATCAAGTCAATGTCATAGACATTGCTTGTGAGAGAGTATACCCCCGCTCAAGAAGTGCTTAGATTTTAGATATATCGATACAATTGGTAATCCACTCCTTTAGATCCTATCATAGATTCTTCATTCCCCCTCGGTTACACCCTCCTTTTTTCAATGAGGAGGATTCTATAATGGATAGAGATTGAGACATTTCTACGTACCCGGAAGAGCCTTTTCCAATTTAGATGACGTTATATGACCACGGAAGGAGATATCTTTTACCTTGAGAAATTATTGAATGAAGATCCTTCTCCGACTCTTCCTCTCCTCCGATGAAGAATGCCAACTTAAAGCAAGTTGATGTTACTAAAACCGAAGCCTTCAATCGAAGAAACCACGAACTCGAAGCTTATGGATTTACCGTCTCATCTTTGAATATGCATATTTTTAGAAGAACCGTAATTACCCGTCAATTTTCTAAAAGTTCAAGATGAAGAAAAGCCGCACCTTTTAAAGGTTCTTAAGTCACACAAACGGGCCATCGCATGGTAAATTTCGACATTAAGGGTATCGACCCTTAGTTTTTGTACTCACAAGATCTTAATGGAAAGATGACTTCAAACCCGGCAGTTCAACATCAATGAAGGGTGAAATCTAAAAAAGTCAAGAGTTATCAAAAGGTAGTTATCAAACTCCTTGATCCGAATTGATTTACCCTATCTCCGTTAGTCTGTGGGGGGGGACCCCCCCGGTCATATGTGTGCTAAAAGGTGGCATGACCGTAGTTGAAAACAATGAAAATGAGTTAATACCCACTAGGTTAGTTACGTGATGGCGAGTTTGTATTGATTACCGAAAGCTTAATGATGCCACTCGTAAAGATCATTTCCCATTGCCTTTTATGGAACAAATGCTAGAACGTTTAGCAGGGAACGAATACTATTGCTTTTTAGATGGATTTTCCGAATATTTTCAAATTCCAATTGACCTGCAAGACCAAGAGAAGACCACCTTAACTTGCCCTTATTGGAGGTTTGCCTACCGACGTATGCCTTTCGGTTTATGTAATGCTCCGGGCACGTTCCAAAGTGCATGAGGCCATTGTTCCAGGATATGATCGATGAAACAATTGAGGTCTTCTTGGGACGATCTCTTGGTATTCGGGATTCTTCTCGTCTTGAGCCTTATCCCATTTAGACAAAATGCTAAAACGGTGCGAAGAAACCAACTTAGTTCTAAATTGGGAGAAGTGCCATTTCATGGTTAAAGAGGGCATTGTCCTCGGCCACAAAATTTCAAAGTCCGAGATTGAGGTCGACAGAGCTAAAGTTGATGTTATAGCTAAACTCCCTCATCTGACTTCCGTCAAAGGCGTTTAATGTTTTTTAGGTCACGTCGGGTTCTATCGTCAATTTATTTAAGATTTTTCTGAAATCGCCCGACCGATGACCCATCTTCTTGAAAAAGAAACCCCGTTTATTTTCTCGAAAGAATGTATTGAAGCATTTAATATACTTAAAAATAAGTTAACCGAAGCCCCGCTTTAGTTGCCCCCAATTGGGACCTACCATTTGAAATTATGTGCGACGCTAGTGATTATGCGGTAGGTGCAGTCTTAGGGCAATGTAATACCAAACATTTTCAGCCTATACACTATGCAAGTAAGACCATAACGGATGCTCAAGCACATTACACGACTACGGAAAAAGAATTTTAGCCGTTGGTGTATCTTTCGAGAAATTCCAGCCTTAACTTAGTCTTTATCGAAGACCATAGTGTATACGGAAACCACTCAGTCTCTAATATCTTCCTTGCTAAGCAAGATGCAAAACAAACCAAGATTGCCTGGTGGATTCACCTCCTTGAAGTAATTTGATGTCATTATTTATGATAAAAAAGGAGCGAAGAATCTCGCGGCCGACCATTTGTCTAGATTAGAGAATCCTCATCAAGGTGATCTCAAAAAAAAGGAAATTACCGAAACATTTCCTCTCGAGACCCTAAAATGAATCTTTCAATGGTGATTCTAAAACCCATGGTTGCCGACATTGCAAATTAACATGCGGGAAATTTTGTAGTACAAGGGATATCGTCCAACTGAAGAAGTAATTCTTTAAGGACCGTTAAGCATTATTTTTTAGGACGAGCCCCTACTTGTTTAAGATTTGTGCGAATCAAGAGATTTAGGCAATGTGTTCACGCCAAAAAGCCGTTGATATCCTCATGGCTAGCCATAATAAGACCCACCGTGGGAACAACATGTTGCGAACATACACTGCTAAAAAGTCCTTTGATTCTGGTTTTCTATTTAGGCCAACAATTTACCGCGAAGCCCACAGACATGGTAAAAGTCCTTGTGACTCATGACAACGTCAAGGCAACATCTCGTAAAAAAAGACAAAAGCCTCAAAATCAAATTCAAGTAAGCGAGATCTTTGACATAATTGGACATCGATTTTATGCGACCGTGTCCCGTCTTCATGAGGGAACAGTACATTCTCGTGGCCACTTGACTACTTGTCAAAATGGATTGAAAAGCAAGAAAATGCCTCCCCACAAATGGATGCCCGATTGTCGTTTCAATTCTTAAAATCTCTTTATGCCCAATTTGGAAACTCTCGTGCTATAACTAGTGATCGCGGTACCCTATTTTGTATGAACCAATTCGCCAAGGTCATTCTTAAGTATGGAGTGACCCAACCGTCTTTCTAAATCTCAGCGTATCATCCACAAACCAAGTGACAAGAGAAGGTTCTTCAAGATCGTGGTTGTGAAACGTATTTAGAAAGGATTTGTAAGCGAAAATCAAGCTTCAAGGTCCGATAATTTAGATGATGCATTTATATCCTTCTGTAACCACATTCACGACAAATACAACCAGCCCATCGGGTGCACTCCTTATAAGCTGTGTACAAAGGCTTGCCCATCCTCCTATCGAACTTGCACAGAAGGCCTATTTGGGTTTAAAGCATTGTAATTTTAACCTTAAGATCGCGGAGATCACCGAAAGTTCTAATGACTGAATTAAATAAACCCCCGGGATTCCACCTACAGAGAACTCTTTAATCTCCAAAAGAGAAAAAAAACAAAAGAAGAATCCATGACTCCAAAGATTAAGAACCGCGTCTTCACTGTAGTGATCAAGTTCTTCATTCAATTCTCGATAAAGATTTTTCTCAGGGAAAGCTCAAAACCCGTATGGACCGGACCATTCACCCCATTGCTCAAGTTTTCCCTAATAAGAACATTCAAATTATCTCAAACGACTTGACCAAACTTTAAGGTGAATGGTCAATACTTAAACACTATTTTGGAGGGGACATACCACCTATGGTTGTCCTGGATCTCCAAACTTTCCCCATGGACCACAACATTCAGGGTCGAGTCAGGCTCGTGACTCGGTTAGCAAAAACAAGCGCTTTGTGGGTGGCAACCCATGCTTATCCTTAGTAGTAGTATGTTAATGAATAAGTGTGATGAGAGGAGGCTCGTCTCTTCCTTTCTCGTGTTTCGTGTTTTGTGTTTTATGTCCAGATTGCCCTGAATTATGAGACTCTCTGCTCGCGGTATTATGTCCATTCGATCACAAAAAATCGATCTTCAATCCTTCGCATGCTTATATATGGGAATCCGATATCCTAGATCTTATTGATTAACGTTTATCTATTAGCATAATTAATAAATGGCTTTAGATTTGCGTAGAGACCCCTTAATATTTAGATTATGCCTTGAAATTAGTATGGGGGTGACAGTCTCACATTGAGGACAATGTGTAGTTTTAGTATGGGGGGGATCTTTCGATTTGATCTTACTTGCATTTGCCCTGTCTTTACGTAACCCCGTTTTTCCACCAAAAATATGTAAAAATATGCCAAAATTAAAAAAAATCAAAAATAGAATAAGTGTTTGGACACGTAGTTTTGTCTTTTTAAGGAATAAATTTTGACTTGATCGAGCATGTTGCGCTCTAGTTTGCCCCTTAACTTATATAAATTTAAGCTTTTGCTTGTCTTTTATACAAGAAGCTTTAAAACGCGAATTCTAGCTTGAAAAGAGCCAAGAGTTTGCAAGTTTCCATGATAGACTTTAAATATGCAAATCTTGTTTTATTAGACTAAGCATTCGCGGATCTTTTTCTTAAAAGATTTTAAATTTGCGAAGAACGAGAAATGATAGAGTTTTATATAAGTTAGATGCTAAACATAGAGTAGTTGGATCTCTTTTAGGCTCATAGAGGTTAATTGTGGCTTTTTGCTCCCATTAGCTTAATGAACTTATATAATTGTTGAATAAATAATATAATTGGTGTCTCCACATATAATGATATAGCGCTATTAGTTTAGATCCCTTCGTAAAGATTCCTTTGGTGAAAGTATGGTACGCATCGAGATTTTGTAGTGTTTGTGGGCAAAAATAGGATACGATTGTTGACGCTCGCTACGTGTCTAGGTAAGTTAAAAGACCACAAGGACTTTATTTTGGCTAATAATTATTATTATGTAAAAAATCGAAGCCGAAATAAGACTTCTGGATCATGGTCGGCTCACATACCGATGTGACAGTCGTTTAAAGGGTGGAGGTAATAATATTAATAATAAGAACTGTGGGCTGATAAAAGTTTACTGTCTCTGGTCGATTTGCTGCCGATGTGGCAGTCTTCAAAAGAAGACCCTTAGTAAGAATGATAAATCCGAGATTGATAAAAGTTTGCTGCATCTGGTCGGTTCGCTCCCGATTGCAGCCTTCAAAAAGGTCGAGGATTAACTGATTGAAATAAGACTCCTAGACCATGGTCGGCTCGCATACTGATGTGGTAGTTGTTTAAAGGATCGGGGAGGGGAGGGGGGGGTTAAATAATGTTGTATTAATAATAAATAATAATAAAGGCCAAAATTGACTACGATGTTTCTAAATAAGCCTCCGTCTCTTGGACTAGTGGTTGAGTTGTTTCTGTTGAATAAAAAGGATAACCCCTAAATCGTGCGAAATTAGAACATTAATGTAGACCTTATTCTCACCATATCTTCTTTTTAGGAAAGAATTTTAAACTAATTATGGTCTAAATCGGGTTTACTTTATATAAATAAGGAATTAATTAATTTGTCACCAATAATAAAAATAAAAACTTTAGAGGATGTCCAAGGAATAAAGGGAGCTGACAAAGTAGTTTGCGTACACAATTTTGCCTATTAATGAGTAGTGTTAGCATCTTAATTTGTATTTAACAATGATTTTGTTTTTAAGCTTGTTTGGGGCGGGTGAAAAATCGAGGATGATGAATTTATCCTTTTAGTGTTTCTTGTTCTGTGATCCTTAAAGTTGCGATATGAATGAATGATAATAATAAATGCATAAAATGGTAAACCATGGGGCTTTTCAAACCTAGTGATTTCTTAATCCCCTTAGATGAACACTTAGCTACTTTTCGAGGTAATTAGTCTAAGGGGGTTGAATTTTTTTATTTGCTAAGTGTGTATATGACATTGCGTGAGGATACGGAAATAGCTTAGTATGGGGGATTTTTGATATGTGTTTAATCACATATCAATTTTCCTTATTAAAATGAGCTTAAATGACCAAAAATAAATGAAAATGCATTGTATATGTGTGTTTGTGATTTGTATCTGTGCTGGTACGGGGATATATTTAAAATGGGCAAAATGGACAGCAATAAAGTACAAAAACCTGAGCACGTGATTGGAAGAGTATGTGAAATCGAAGCCGATGGTGCTATACATCTTTAATCTGGTACCAACCCCATACCCTTGTAATGGGCGGGTCAGACCTATATGATTTCTACTATACAAACCTTAGACTTTTTAATACAATCCATGTCATTAATCCTATATTCATTTCCTGGCCCAAGTCCAAAGTTTTCTTAAGCCAACCCAAGTCCATCAACCGGGTCAAGTCAAAGTCAAATTTACTGTTCCTCCATCTCTTTCCCTTTTTCCCTCCAATTTTCACTCACAACAAACACAGGGTAAACTTCATTCACCCACACGCTCCCATCTTTCTAGAAGCACCCCTGACACGTCTGACACCATTTAGCTACGCTGGTGATCCTTAGCACTCTTATTGGCTATAAATTCGTGGAAGCAATCTAAGGGATCAAAGAAATGGATTGGAAGATCAAGGGCTGAGATTAAAGGCTAAGGACGCTCCCCTTCTCACCTAGAAGCTTCTTCTTGGACTATAAATAGAAGATCAGATCACACAATGAAGATATCTAGTGTAGGAGTAGTGTAGTCTAGCTTATAGTGTCATTTTTAGCTTATTTCCAGCTTATTTCCAACTTATTGTCTTTTTGTTATTGTAATATCCTTTTCAAGTTGTAACTTTTTCATTATCAATAAAAATTTAGTTTTCATTTGAATTGTGTTTTAAATTCTATTTTACTTTTAAGCAACTATGGTTCAAATATAAGTTAATAAGCTCAATAAGCTCTCTAATACCTAATAAGCTAGTTCTTATTCAGATTAGCTCTCTAAAAGCAAAACTGAATAAGTTGTTCACTTAAATAGTCTCAAAAAGTCAGTATAAGCTATTGTGGAAGATAAGCCAAAAATAGATAGGCTTATAGGTTTTACCAGCTTGTTTTCAACAAGCTGGAGCTTGTAGATAAGCTCTAAGAGCAGTTTATGTCCTTGTTTAAGCAAAGGACTAGGTATGTTTCTAATTTCTTTTTCTATGCTAAATTTCTATTCAGCTTATTAGATTGCTTATTTGTGCTTATTCCTGTTATTATTGCTTATTATGTCTAGTTAATGGTTAACTTGTCTGGTTTCTAGTTTAGATTAGTTTATTTTATGAATATAAGTATCTGTCCTAAGATTAGTAAAATTAGCTTATTAGTTTAGCTTACTGATTTGTGCTTATTCTCTTTAGGATTTTGCTTAATTATCTCTTATTATCTTAGTTCTTAATCTGTTTTTATAGTTCATGGCTTAATTAATCTATTTTAGCTAGAAAATGAAAAAATTCAAGAGTTATAGGGGTGTTTGGGATAAGCAATTTTAATATGGTAATGTTGTATGCAGACTATTTTGGTTTTCATATTAATTTTCATAAGCTCCAAATAAGTCTATAAACAAGTTTACTTAAGTTTTCAATGAGTTTTGACAAGGTTGGAAGTTTATTTCATCAAAAGTTCAAGTATGCTAGTCCATATGTTTTTAATATTTTAATTTGTTGAGCTTTTTAAAATTCTATTTGACATAGGGTTTTTGAGTTCTAAATTGGTTTGAAATGCATCATTATGCATCTGTTTGGAGTCATTAGTCTTTAGGATAGCCTTTTAAACTTTTTAGATCACAGATAGTTTAGTAGAGTTAGTTTTTTTAAAAGCTTGGTATTGCAGGTTAATAGTGGTCATATTTTAGCTTAGCTTTGGTTATATTTGATTATATTTAGCTTATTATGGTCTAAAGATTATTTATTTGTTTTTTATAGCCTCCAAGTGGGAGGGGTATTTTCGTCCTTTCATGCCATTCTGACGCGTCTTAGTGCAAATTCTGGGAGTATTATAGTCTTTTTGCTCTCCACCAACCGCCTCATTATTGCTTGGATCTCCACACGACAACCTCAGACTGACACACGCCTGACACCCTCAGATCACGCATTTTGGACACGTGTCATGCTCTGATTGGCCAGCTGCCGCCACCTCGTACTGCCACCTGACATTCCCTGCCACCTCGTACTTCAACCTCGGATGAACAGTACCTCGTACCTGCCTCCTGACATTCTTGTACCAATGATTAGTTGTGCCACGTGTCACCACGTGGCCTGCCAGCCGTCACCGGAGCCACCACCGGTCAACGATGGTCAACGGTGGCAGTCAACGGTGGCCAACGATGGTCAACGGCGGTCAACGGCAATGAACCACTGTCGGACCACCGCCGGACCACCGGTCAACGACGGCGGACCACAGTCGGACCACCGCCGCACCACCAGTCAATGGCGGCAGACCACCGTCGGACCACCAGTCAACCGCCGGTCAACGGTGGTGGCTAACTGGGTCATAGGCTGGGTCAGGTCGAGTCTTGGGCCGGGTCGGGATCGGGTCGGGCCTGAACCCGCTACGTGGTACCACGTGTCAGCTGACGTGGCGTGGAGGAGATAAACCATCATGCGTTTCGAACCCACGACCTCTTGGTTTGAGTTTTAACTCAACCAATGAAACCAACTGCGCTAGGCAGTGTTTCTATTATTTTATGCAATATAATTTATTTAACCCTTATTTGGTCTAGTTCATTTATACTAGTATTAAAGGTTCAAACAGGGACGAATAAGGTTCAAAATAAAAAGGTTCAAATATGAAAGGCCGGTACCGTTAGACTCGTAATTTCGTGCTCTTTCTAATGGTATGATCGATGAAAATTAACGACTTCGTTTTGACCTTGATAAACGTGAAAACGTCATTGAAAGTCACCCGAAAATTACCGGTTTTGCTTTGTTTTCAATCCTTTGTACCTGTAAGACATAAAAACACAATACAAACATATTTGCAACATATTTATCCATATTTTAGTGTTTTAGTCTGTTTATTAGCATTTTCTGGGGTACAAATGACATGTGTTTTAGCACATATCAGAAACAATATATCCCAATCAGTTCTTGAAGGTGGTACAAATGGTGTTGAAGGAGGAGGGTTTGACACGAGTCCTGAATTTATTGTTGCAGGAGTCATTTCATGAAGTGCGGGTCCTGAACTGCTGTGTTCAAAAGCCATCGCATTCAGCTCATCAAAGTCTACATGAATTGGTTCAATGATTCGTCTGGTACATCGGTTGTAAATTCAAAATGCTTTCTTTGTGGGTGCATAACCAATGAAAATACCAATATCAGCTTTCGATTGTAACTTACCCAGGTTCTCGCTATCGTTTGTCAGATAACAAAGTGCACCAAATACATAAAAAATGATAAGTCTGGAGGTTTGTCATGTAAAAGCTCATATGGTATTATGCCATGACGAAGACGTACGACGGAACAATTTTGGGTGTAACATGCTGTAGCAATTGCTTCTACCCATAAGAATAACAGAGCTTTTGCATAAATCAACATTATACGAGCAGCTTCAATTAGCGTACGATTACATCTTTCAACGACACCATTTTGCTGTGGAGAGCAAGAAACAAATGTTTCAAGAGAGATGTCAATCTTCTCATAATATTCACGTAAAGTTTGATTAACAAATTCAGTTCCATTATCTGTTCTGATTCTTCGAACAGTCACTTGAAGCCACACTTGGATCATCTTGAGAAACTTGATTATGAAATCTGGAGCTTCATCTTTTGACCTTAAGAACTTAACCCGTGTGAATCGAGAGTAAGCATCGATAATGACGAGGATGTACTTCTTTCCATTAACACTTACGACACGCATTGGTCCACAAAGATCCATGTGCAAAAGATAGAGTTTTTCTAGGTGGGTGTCTTTAGATTTAGGTTTATGGGGTTTCTTCTTGCTTTTACCCATTGCACAAGCAGAACACAAATGGCCCTTTTCAAATTTAAGCTTAGGGAGACCACAAACAAGACCGTGTCTAGCTAAGTGGTTAATTGCACCAAAGTTCAGATGAGACAAATGTCGGTGCCATAGCCAGGACTTAGTCTTTGAGGCCTTTGACAAGAGACATATGGGAGAGGACGCCATCATATCTCCAAGAGACAGAGTATACAGATTGTTTCCTCGAGAGCCAGTCAATAGATCAACACCTTCTAAATTACAAATGAAGCAAGTGTGTTGGCGAAAAGCAACTTCAAGGTTCGAATCACAAAATTGCCAAACAAAGAATAAGTTGTGTCTAAGTTCCTCCACGTAGTAAACCTTTGATATCA